>PVIY010046731.1:0-18273 GCA_004026745.1 Myrmecophaga tridactyla
GGGCGGGAGAGGATGGGGAGGGCAGGGGTTTTCTTCTTCTCTTCTATTCGCAGAGAGCCAGAACCAGGCCCTGGCCCCCCGCCCCCGCCGCTGCACGAAAAGAAAGAAATGGTGGCAGGTGCTGACCACCACGGCGTGTGGGCCCCGGCAAAAGGGCAGCACAGGACGTGGACATGAGCAGAACTGCCCCTTCCTGTCCAGCTGGTAGCAGGGGTGGGAGGCACACAGGGGCCCTGGAACCCCAGCAAGGAAGGGGCTGGTCGGATCCAAACACGCCCTCCCTGGCTTCCATGCTCAGAGCATGGTGTGCTTGCCCAGGGGGCAGGTCCTACCCCGGTGGGAGGGGCAGCTGCCTCCCCGCACCTGGCCAGTGACACACACTCATAAGCTCACACATGTGCACACATGCACCTGCATACATACACACATGCACTCACACTCATACACGCAGATGCACATACTCTCACACTGCACTCACATGTACCCACACACGTGCCCTGCACATGCACACACATACACACGCACAAGATGCATATACTTTCACATTCACTAACACATGCTCCCACTCACTTGCACGTGCACAGTCACACGCAATACTCACGCACTCACATGCAGGCAAACACGAGACTCCATGCACTCACAATACACATTTCACTCATATCTGTACACACATGCACTCATGCATGTGCATGCACACACTCATGAGTGAACTCACTCACATATGCTTGCACAATACCCACTTACACGCACACACATACACATGTATGCACACACAAATGTATTCACACCCACGCACACTCACACACATGCATGCAGTCCGACTGGCAGCCTGGGAGCCCTCCGTCACTACTGACCGGGTCCATCCCTGTTCTGCAAGGCCACAGCCCTCCTGACCTTCTCCCTCCTTGTGGTTCTGTCTCCCTAATTCAACCCCTGAGTGGTCCAGGCTGTGGGTCCAGGGAGCCGAGTCAGCTCTGGCCTGAGCATCTCAGTGTCCTGCTACCCCAGCAGCCTCAGTGACGCCCTCGATCCTTCAGTCAGGCAGCTCACTGCACAGGGTCACCCTCAGGGAGGACGGCTGGATGGCCAGGCCACTGCCTCGTGTCACCAGAGGCCCTCGCCTGCACCTGTGCTCACAGCATCTGCTTGTTCATCCCTTCGCGCTGCCCAAGGAATGCAGCCTTGCGGGCCGGGCACACATGCCGTGGCCACCTTGCACTGCCCCCCATCCCCACCCCAAAGGTGGGCCCAGCCTGCGCCCAGTGCCAGGGGGCCCCCCGGGACGGCCGGTGTCAGCTGCTCCCCCAAGGCTGCTTCAGCTTTCAGGGCATGGAGTCAGTGGTTCTGCAGAAGCAGCTCGGGTTTGTGAAGACAACACGGGCTGCTGTTTTTCAAGGTGTTTCCTAGCATGTGCATCGTCAAGAAGCTACGCTGGAGGGAAAGCCCAAGGCCTGAAGCCAGCACCCGTCCACTCACATCTTCCTGCTGCCCGCCGGGAAAGCCTGCCCACCTCGCCACAAGCTCCACCTCCTGCTGCCCAGGTCCTGCTGGGAAAGGCTTTAACTCCGAAAGGGGAAATCTTCCTCATTAAAAATAATTCCCCCCAAATAAAGAAATCCACATTTTTCCAAAAATTAATAAGTATTTGCTAAGCCTTCAAAAAAATGGCATTAAAATACAGAGAAATCAGCAAAAGAACACCCCATGACTCCTATTTCCTGCCTGTCCCCTCTATTCAGCTCTTGTTGGGGTGTCTACCTCACGGAACAGCGGCGGGAATCGCCCCAGCTGAGCAGCACGGCCCCCCTATGCCTGGTTCCTGGGACTTCAGCCTTTCCGGCGCTGCTCGCAGGAGGGACCGCACAGGAGGTGGCCAGAGCCCTGCGGCCACTCGGTGACCCCCGAGACAGGAGTCCGCTCCCCAGGGACTCAGCTGGCCCTGCCCCAAGCCCCTGCTGGTGCTGAGGCTCCTCCCGGGCACGGCGTGGGGGGTGCTGGAGCCCACGGGTGAGTGTTCCGCCTCCGCCCCGCGGCCCGCTCTGGGCGAGGGTGAAGCACGCAGACACCCCCTGGTGCTGACCTGGCCCCTGCCCTTTCCCCCAGAGGTCCAGCCCCATCCCTGCTGTGAGCTGCTCCGGGAAGACTCCCCAGCTCCTCCCGGGATCCGCCTGGTGAGTCCCCCTACCCGGGTCAGGCAGGCCCCCCGTGGAGAGGGCCATCTTGCTGTGACCGAGGTTAGCAGCTCCCAGGCAACGATTAACACGAAACCTCTAGAAAAACCAGCTCAGAGTCGCCAAGTGGGGCTAACTTTGGCTTCACTAAAGCACACGGCAGCCCTCACTTCCTGCAACCAACAGAGAAGGAGCTGCCGAAGGCGCCAGGTAAGCCAATTGCTTCAAAGCTGCTTACGGCCTGAACGACACATCTCTCCCGAGCTCCCTGCCTCACCTGAGCTGGGACGGCTCAGCGGCTCGCTCTCCTCTGACCTAGGGGCCCCTCATGCACAAGTCAGGTGTGAAAGGCTCACCCATGCACACACGTGGGGCACAAGTGCGCTGGCCCATCACCCACCATTCGGAGGGGCAGCACAGTGGGGGTGGGGGGCCACCCACCCCCCGACTTCCCAAGCTCAGCTTCCGGGACGAGCTGCAGTCAGAACAGTGCCAAGCATTCGGAGGAGGGGCACAGAGAAGGGTTTGGGGTGCACTCCAGGATGGCAGAGATGGAAACAACCAGCAGGCATTTAGGGCAGGACCAGCGCAGTCCGTGACCTCTCTGGGACTTGCTGATGTTAGTTCTCTGGACAGCAGCCTGTCTTGAGGAGCTCCGTGAGGGCCTCGTGCCGGCCGAGGTCCAGTGCCTAGGATGCTGGGGGAACACGGCCCCAGCCCCACAGCCTCTTCATCCCTGGGAGCACAGGAGAGACCCCAAGTCAGCCAGGCGCCCTAACCCCAAGAGCAGAGAGACTGTAACAGAATGTATAACTTCTAAAGCGGTAGGAAGAAAAAATTTTAGAAATCCACGAGAAGGCAGGAAAGCGAAGGAGAAGATGTTAGATGACGCTGGCGACACTGAAGGAGAGATCCTAATACATTAGGCTCCTGGTAAGTGAACAGTGGTTTTGAGTAGCTTTCTGCTAGATTTACAAGTCCCCACAGAAGCGGGGGGGCTAAAGAGGAAGAAAAAGACCAACCAGCCCAACTCCAACAAAAACAAGATCACGCAAGCACATAATCATAAAAGCACAGCAAAGCCGAGTCGCAGAAGCAGACATGACGGCCAGAGTGCTGGTGGGGGCGAGAGGCTGTGGCACGGTGGCGAGGGGCCGGGCTGGACCTGGTGGCGGCAACACCGCCTGCACCTGGGTACAGGCTGGTGCTGGGGGCCGAGGGCAGCTCCGGGCAGGGCCGGGGTCCGGGACCCCCGGGTAGCAGCCCAGCAGAGAAGACCTAAAGGCATGGCTGACAAAGCGGGCAAGGTGCAGAGATGGGGAACGCCACGTGCTCTGAGGACACAGGGATGACAACAAGCAATCGGGGAGGGGGAGGAGGCGGGGTACACCAGCGGTCAGCGCAGGGAAGGAGGGCAGCACAGCACACCCACACAGCAGCAGGGGGACTGCAGGTGGTCACGAGCACGGGCGCCAGGTCAGGCAACGGCCACTTAGACACGGAGGGCGAGGCCCAGGGAAGAGAGGCGTTATGGGGTCAACCACAGAAGGAGGGCCGTGGCCTGACATGAAGTCATTCATATTAGGGAACCTCTAAAGCAAACCTTCCCAAATGTCAGGCCACCAACACACACGCGCACACGCACACACACACATACACACGCACTGGCTGGGCAGAGGCCGCACATGGGAAGGTGTGTGTGGCCGAGACTGCGAGTGTGAGCATCTGTGCAAGCGTGTTCTACCTGTAACTCCCCCAGTGTACACACAATGCCAGAACAAAGCCACACGTCATACCAGTCAACACAAACAGGCTCAGATCACATAACAGAAGGAAATATTTTCATACTGGCTCACAGAACAAAACCCAGATCTGCTAGATAAAAGAGAAATACCTAAAACTAAATGGTTCAGCAAGACTGAAAATGATAAATATATAATAGGGAAAACGCAAAGAAAAAAATGGTTCCCAATCTTAATATCAAACAAACAAAAAAATATCAGGCCAATTGGGATTAAATGAGACAAAGCAACAATATTTATAACACTAGAAAATAAAATATTTGAAAAGGATACAACAGTTTATCACCTATACACCAAATAATCCAGCAACAATTCTCACAAAGCAGAAATTACTGGGGTGAGAGAATAAACTGAATAAACTGAAGCACACTAATAATACAAGACTTTAAAACATCTCTTAACCCAAGAAAGAGCAAGTGGTCAAGAAATACGCAGGGAGAGTGAAGAGGCAAAGAGCAAAATGAATGAGGTTGGTTTTAAGAACTTCCGGCCAATTCTGTACTTAACAGGAAAACACCTTCCTCTCAGTTCAGCCTGAACAGTCATGAATAGTGCCCATATATTAAGCAACAAAGGAAATTTCAACAAATTCCAAAGAAATTAATAACCAAATAAGAAAAGAGGAAGCGTCTTCTAGCTCGAAATTTAAACACTCTTCTCTCAGATATTCCCTCTGATAAGGGAACTAGAAGCCAAAATGGCAGACGTTTTAGAAAACAGTAATGTGGCACTCCACGAGGAGGGACTGAAAGCTTTCCCACAAGGTCAGGAACAAGGCTGGATCCACCGTCACCACCGTGCCCAACGCTGCACTGGATGCTCTGGCCAGAGCAGGCAAGCAAGAAGAAGAAACTAAAGGCATTCAAATCGGAAAGGAAGAAATAAAACTACCCCTATCTGCAGATGACATGATCCTATAAAGAGAAAATCCCAAAGAATCTATGAGAAACTACGAGTGTTAATAAATGAATTTGGCAGGGCTACGAGAACAACGTGCAAAAACCAGCGATACTTTAATATACTGGCAATGAACAATCTGAAAAGAAAACAATTTCACTTATGACAGCAGCTAAAAGAATGAAATATCCTTCAATAAATTTAACCAAGGATGTAAAGGACGTGTACATGGAAAACTATAAATCACTGCTGAGAGAAATTAAAGAAGACCTAAATAAATGGAAAAATGCCCTATGTTCATGGACTGGAAGACTTAATATTATTCAGATGTCAATTCCATCCCAAGTGGTTTACAGATTCAATGCTATCTGATCAAAATTCCAACAGCCTTCTTTGAAGAAATGGAAAAGCCAGTCATCAAATTCATATAGAACGGCAAAGGATCCTGAACAGCCAAAACCATTTTGAAAAAAGGACAAAGTGCAAGGACTCACACACTGATTTTGAAACATATTACAGAGCTACAGTAATCAAAACAGTGTGGCAATGGCAATGGACAGACACACAGGCCAATGGGATAGAACTGCGAGTTCAGAAATCAACTCTCACATCTATGGCCAACTGATTTTGATGGAGGCGCCAAGTCTACTGAATGGGGAAAGAAGAGTCTTCAACAAATGTCGCTGAGAAAACCAGATATCATATGCAAAAGAATGAAGGGGAACCTCCACCTAATGCCATATAGAAAAATTAACTCAAAATGTATCAAAGGCCTAAATATAAGAACTAAAACCGGGCGGCTGCCGTGGCTCAGCAGGCAGAGCTCCGACCTGCCGTGCTGGAGGTCTGGAGTTCGATCCCTGGTGCCTCCTACCCATATGCAAATTAAAAAAAAAAAAGAACTAAAACCATAAAACTCTCAGAATAAAATGTAAGGAAGCTTCTTCAGGACTATTTTGGCCCTGGATGCTTAGACTTCACACAAAAAGCAAAAGTGAAACAGATAAACCGAACTTCATCAAAATTAAAACTTCTGTGCATCAAAGGACACTCGTATGGAAGTGAAAAGACAACCTACAGAATGGGAGAAAAACATTTGGAAACCATATATCTGATAAGGGTTTTATACCCAGAATAAATACAGAACTCCTACAACTCAACAAAGTAAGGCAACTCAACTTTAAAAGATGGGCGAAGGACTTGTATAGACATTTCTCCAAAGAAAACATTCAAATGGCCAATAAGCACATGAAGAGGCGCTCAACATCACCAGCCCTGGGGAAATGTAGCTCAAACCACGACATGCACGCCGTGTCCCCTGGAGAGCAGTGCCGGGGCAGCTGTGCCAGGCCTGAGATGCGTGTGAAAGCGCAAGCCCTTTCCTGGTTCCAGGGGAGGCGGACCCTTTCCAGCAGCAGGGGTCCTCAGTGAAGGGGTGGCTCCTTCCCGGGCTGGCGGGGGCGCGGGGGAGCGGCAGCCTCCTCACCACCCTCCTTGCCCCTCCAGTGCCCCCCCCAGTCATCTTCTAGAAGGCTAAACACAGCTCAGCCCACAGGAACCCCCCACGCGCCCTCAGACACGCAGCCGGGACCCTGGACTCCGTGTCGCAAACCAGTAAACTCAGGAGCCGCTTCCTGGAGCGCACAGTGCAGCCGCAGCTTCTCTAAACCACGCAGCGGGAAGGAGCGCCGGGGGTTTCCAGCGTGGCTGGTCCATGCGCACAAAAGGCTCCCAACATACTCAGGCTAAGACCAAGTTCCACAGATAGGTCACAATACCAGTAAGATGAATTTTTAGAAACTGTAAATATACAAATATTCTTACAGGTGTTCTAGTTTGCTAGCTGTCGGAATGTAATATATCAGAAACAGAATGACTTTTAAAAAGGGGAATTTAATAAGTTACTAGTTTACAGTTCTAAGGCCGAGAAAATGTCCCAATTAAAACAAGTCTATAGAAATGTCCAATCTAAGGCATCCAGGGAAAGATACCTTGGTTCAAGAAGGCCAGTGAAGTTCAGGGTTTCTCTCTCAAGTGAGAAGGCACATGGTGAACACAGTCAGGGCTCCTCTCTCATCTGGAAGGGCACATGGCGAACACGGTGTCATCTGCTAGCTTTCTCTCCTGGCTTCCTGTGTCATGAAGCTCCCCGGGAGGCGTTTTTCTTCTTCATCTCCAAAGGTCGCTGGCTGGTGGACTCTGCTTCTCGTGGCTATGTCATTCTTCTCTGGCTCTCTGAATCTCTAGCTTTTTCCAAAACGTTTCCTCTTTTATAGGATTCCAGTAAACTAATCAAGACCCACCCAAATGGGTGAAGACACACCTTCACTTAATCCAGCTTAATAACCACCCTTGATTAAATCACATCCCCAGGGGGTGATCTAATTACAGTTTCAAAATACAGTACTGAATAGGGATTAGAAGAAACAGCTGCCTTTACAAAATGGGATTAGGTTTAAAACATGGCTTTTCTAGGGGACACACATCATTTCAAACCAGCATACGTGTATTCTTAGAAATTCTGGAAGGACGAACCACAAATTCCTTAGATGGTTTCCTCCATGAAAGATTCAGGACGTGGTAAAGGCGTTGTAACTACTTTGATACTTAACATGTAAATACTAAGAAAGACATCTTGCTGGCATACGAAGTCCCAATCTCATGTTCTCCGGTGCTGGCAGTAGTCTAACCTACTATCCTGAGGACTGATAAGAAATTATCTTAAGGTACCTGCTTCCCTTGCTGAACATGCGCTTGGCAGGTGAGAGTCCGAGCACTCTGCCAGCTTCATGCTCGGCCTCAGCGGCACAGACAGCCCGAGTCCCCAAGGTGGGCCGCTGGACTTCAGCGCCCCGGGCTCCCCACGCTCTACAGCTCACGACTCGGTGGGACTTGGCAGCACAGCGAGACGCCTGTTTTGACCACCAAAAACCCAGCCGCCACCTTCTTCGGACAGTGCTGTCTGAGCTGCCTCCAGGCCTTGCAGCACTGCTCACAGCTTCCTTCATGTCACCTGATGGAGCAGAGTTCCAGCACCCAGATGATTTACTATGGCCTCCTGTCTGGAGCACTGGCTGATAACTGCTAAATATCACAGCTTTTCCAGAGAAAACATGCTGATGTCTTGGTATCTGGCCAGAAACTGGATTTAACCGTTGTGGGGAGCTACAGATTTTGTGAAAGGGCATATATATATAACATATTTCGTAGACGGTCCTTGGAAATACTTTGTACTTAATGTACACAGGTCTCTTTCCACGTCAGCATGAGCTTTGTCAGCTCTACTGTGGAATGCAAGTCCTAAAACCACAGTTTATTTAGCCAGGCTACTGGCATCACAGTGGACAGTTTAGGGCAGGCTCCAGACCATGTCCCTGACGTGGCCCACTTCAGGGGACATGGTGAGAGGACTCCAGCCCACATGTCCGGAAACAGGCATTGAGGGTTCAACTCACCCAGAGCCTGTTGGAGGCACAGCTGAGATTTAGACAAGCTCAGCATCTCGGCATCCACCTCTCCAAGTCTCCTGAGGGCTTCCAGAGCTCATGATTAAAATTTATGAGAAGCCCTTCTTAAAATATTCACCTTAAAACTCGTAAGAAAAATTAGTGAAAAACAAGTGCCGGCCAACACGGCAGAAGTTATGCAGGAGAAGCCCCTCCATGTGGCCGATGACGCGAAAGGGCCTCCTTTGCCAGCGGGCGCTCCGGCACACGGGTTGGGGCCTCCCACGAGAACGACTCCTCCAGGAGTGCAACACGACCAGCTGGCCACACTCTTGCAAGCCCTGGACAGAGTCGGCACCAACCCCCCACGCCCAGATTCCCCGCATCCTCACCAGGGCACCTCCTGTACTGGAAACCAACTCTGGACTATGATTTAGGGTCTGGAAACACTGAGTATCCCACACCGCACCCTCGGAAGCAGGTGGGGGTCTCCGAGGGTCCCTGAGTGCATCCCCCCTCCCCAGCACCTCCACCCCTCTGCCGGGGCAGCACTGACCTCCAAGCTGTGTCCCCAGCACTGAGTGGACACTCACGGGGCGGTGAGGGAATAAACACCCCGCAGCTTTAGCACACATCGGTTTGCTGTTCTACGAAAGCTCATGTCACACAGAGGAAAACAATGAACTGGAAATGCCATCGCTTGCGTGGCTCCTGCGAGCTGGGTGCAGAGATGCAGGCTCCCACGAGCTGTTCTACAGCACACGTCTCGCCACAGCGCGACAGGAATCAAAGGGCCACCGCCAGGCGGCGAGATGAGTCACTCTGCGGCCAGCTCACAGGTCAAGCCCCACCGGCTCTCGGTGACGCCCTCAATCCAACCCCAGGCTGGTCCCGCCTGCTCAGAGCCGTGGTAAGGGCCTCGCCCACCACATCCTTGCCCAGCGCGTCCTCACTCCTGGACTCTGCTGTAAGGTGTGTCCAGGCTGTGGGTCACACGCCTCGCCGCCGTGGGCGTCCACATACCGATGCACCACAGCTCACTGCCCACTGCTCCTCTGCTTCCGCTCAGAGCCTGGAGCGCGGCCGTTCTGTCCAGCTGTGTCTGGGCTGACAGCGGGAGGCTGGGTTGCTGGTCACACTGTGTCATTGGCAGCTTCAGGGGACAAGGCCAAAACGTTTCCAAAGTGACCGCTGCTGGGCCAGCCCTCCCAGGGGCACAGACGGTGACCCCACCCAGCCCTGCTCCACGGCCTCGTCACCTCTTGTATCTCACTGAGCCGTCCTGGGGTGTGGAGGGATGCTGCGCTTTTAAGTCGTCACTTACCTGAGAGTCGGTTAAGTTGTACACCTGTCCAGGTGTTTACTGGCCATTTGGAAACCTTCCTTTAGGAGGTGCTGGCTCAAGTCAGAGACGAATCCTCTGCTGGACACTTCAGGCCAGCTGGCGGCACCGCCAGGGGCAAGGAGCCCACGTGGGCACCTGGATGCTGTTCTTTGGTGAGAGTTGGTCCCGAGGCCTGGGTGCCCGTCGTTCGGCAGCTGTTTCTGGTTCTAAGGGCACCGGGTACCTGGCCCAGCACTCTCCTCTCCACCCTTCCTCCGGCCTCAAGTCAGGGCACCCGAAGCCCTTCCTCCCCAGGAAGGAGCAGCTGTCTTCCATCGCCATCCTCCAAAAGGTCCCGCTCTGCAAGGGCCTGGTCACTGCCTGCCCGGGAAGGAGTCCTCATCGACGTTACCTCCCTGCTCTGTGCAGACGCCACGCCGGGGATGAGGGCAGTGCCCAGTGGTGGCGCCCGCCGCACGGCCCGACCACACCCCAGCCAGGGGCCAGACACACGGGAGCAGGCGGGAGGCGCCGAGTGGCTGACGTCACGGTGCAGCATCCCCCACTTCCTTCCCCACGGAGCCGGGCTGCGACTGTTTCAATGGTGACACCGTAAGCAGAGTATCGACTCGAGAATGAGCAGAAACCGCAGCTGATTGGGAGTGGACGGGGTGCAGTGCTCATGGCACCGGCTAGCTGAGAGCTGTGTGGGGGTCACGTTTCCATTACCAACAATCGTATAAGCAGACATAAAAACCCTTCCTGCTAAGAGTGCACTAAAGTAGCTCACCTTCATGAGAGCGAGGGAGGCATTCCAAAAACACTCAGTTCACATACTGAAGCGACATTGTTTTGAACAAGTCCTGACGATGCCCGGAAGAGGCCTGAGCGCTGGCAGCAGGCCGCGTGAATCCAGCAGTCGCCCCTGGGCAGCTGTTATTACCCAACAGCCGCCACCAGCCGCCACACGGCCTACTCTCCAGATCACACTGCAGCGCTAGGGAACGGGGCGCAGGCAGCTAGTTCCGTGAAGCCCCAGCCCTGAGGGGCAGGATCCGCCCTCTGCAGAGGCGTGTTACACGGCAGGTGTCTGCAGGTCCAGGGAAGGACGGGCAGAGGGCGTCCAGCCAAGGCTTGGGGCACAAAAGGGGCTTCCTCAGTGTCAGCAGGTGCTGGACTGAGGGGGAGCCGAAGGCAGCCTGGATCCTGAATCAGAGGGGTCAGCTCCTGGGAGTCGGTCCTGGACTGCTGGGGTCGGGGGGGCCTGAGGACAGGAGGAGACGCCCCTGTTGCCAGAGTGACCGGTGGGAGGGGGTCTTCCCTCAGGCCCCTCCCACTCCAAGGGCTCCGGGCACCTGGTCGTCACTGGGCTTCCAGGGCGATCCCCACGGGGCCGGCAGACTAATGAGCAAGAAGGGGTGCCTGAGGGTGTGATGACCCCGGGGAGTCCGGGCTGCCCATGGTGGAGAGACCCCCAGGCTGGGCCCCACAGCCCCCGCCCACCGTGGCCCCTTCTGTGAGGCCCTGCAGCCCCGGAAGGGAGCAGAACGGGACGCCACACCATCTGAGAGTCAGCATTTGGGTTCTGGACAAACAAGAAACTGACCCTAGTAAATATCCTTCGACTGAAAGAGAACTTTAAAACATATACCTCCTTTAAAAATATTAATCAGCAACTTGTTAGGGCCGACGGCCCCCAGGGAGGCCGGAGAGAACGGGTGGCTGTCCTGCGGCCAGGGGAGACCAGACACACACCGCACCCAGGGTGCACTGGACAGCAAGCCAAGTCGCCCTGCACCAGCCCCGCGTGGCCTGCCCCCGACGTGCCACGGTCAGCAGGGCTGGGGGCGAGGGGCTGACCACATCTGGCTCAGAGGCCTGAAAGCAAAAAGCACCGTCATGAACAGACCTACGCAGTGTGATGAAAATTAGAGAGCCCGTGCCTCTGACTGACTCAACTTACCTTCCTCATTTACTGAGCACCCCCCTGCCCTCAGCACACAGGACACAGCCTGCCCGCTGGGGCCTTTTCAAGGCCGCTCCTTCTCCCGGCCAGAGAAGGAGGCACGAAGGTGGTGGATAAAGGAAGAAAGGGGGACGCACAGAGGTTGCAGGTGGGAGAGGGGCTGGGAGGCCAGTTCCTTCTCCCCGTGCCTCTCGGGCTGGGGGTCGGGAGACAGGCCGCGAGGCCTCCCCATCCTGGGGACCACCGAGGAACCGCAGGTCCCAGCGCATGGCTGCCCCACCCCGAAAGCCCCTCCCGGCCCAGCCCACCCGTCCTCACCGCGGCCAGGCCTGCGGGGCCCTCGGGTGCTGGTGTGGTCGTCCCGCTGGGGAACGCAGCCCTGGTGGCTGGGAGTCCCCTGAAAGGCCCAGAAGTGTTTGGGGGACACTGGGCGGGCAGCAGCACTAACAGATCCACCCACACCTCTGCGACCTGCAACCCCAGCCACACGGACCCGTCACCTGCGTCAGCTCAGCCCTTCTGCCGACCCCACCTGAATGCCAGGAAGCTCCGGACAGTTAAAACGGGCCGTCCGCACACGGCGCCTTCCTGCAGACACCACCTGCCCAGGACCCGAGACCTGCCCTCAGTTCTGCGGGAGCACGGCAAGAGGAGGGGGCCAGGGAGCCTCCACGCCCCCAGACTCACAGGACCCATGGTGGGGAGGACCTACAGGGGGGCAGAGGACCCACAGGTGGGCGGGGGACCTAGGGCAGGCTGGGAAGAGCCAGGTGGGGGGAGAAGGGCCCACAGCCGGGGTGGGGGACCCACAGCGAGGGGGGAGGACCCACAGGGGGTGGGAGGACCCACAGCAGGGGGGTGGGAGGACCCACAGTGGAGGGGAGGACCCACAGTGGGGGGGAGGATCCAGGGTGGGGTGGAAGGACCCAGGGCAGGGGTGGAGGATGCAGGGTGGGGCGGGAAGACCCACTAGGACAGCCGCCTGGGCACAGAGACGGAGCACAGGGGTGGCTCAGGGTTACGTCACTATGGGAGAGGATGTGGCAACCTACAAAATACAAACACGGTGCTGCTAATAAGAACACGTTCCGGGGGAAAGGGCCAACCGCGCAGTGGCGTGACTCACGCACGTTTTCTCTGCATCCCAGCCAGCGTCCAGTGAGTGCCCCTTCCCTTTGGACTCTTCTCTGCTCTCCATCTCCAGGGGCAGACCCAGGCGTGAAAAGGGAGGCTCCTGCTTCAGGAACATACTTCCCACCAAGTACAAGCCTCTCCTCGTCCTCCGCAGCCCCCCAGAGGCAGAGAGGAGGTGGCTGTCCACCAAGGCAGGGTCTGCACAGGCTGCAGCCCACAGCTCCACGAGTAGGACACACCTCATGGCGCCATCAGACTGGGCATTCCCACGGCCAGCAGGACCACCGCCGACCACTTCACGACCACAGGTGCTGCTGAGTCACACACGGAGCTGATCGGCGTGCGGTTTCTCCACGGGCTCCACGGCCCACGGCTGTCGCGACTCCACCTGCTGCCACATGCATGGATCCGGCCCCTCGATGGCCGGGCAGCAGTCGCGGTGTGCGGACACCGCAGAGCTGGCTCATTGGGCCGGAGGATGACACGGGGGCTTTCCTGGGGCTCCCACTGTGAATACAGCAACCATGGGCAGGTCAGGACCCTCCTGTGTGGGTGCCCCTGTGCCTCTGCGGTGAACGCCGAGGCTGGATGGCAGGGCAGGGGGTACTGAACCTGCCCCCCAGTTTAGACCTGCTCTCACCTCAGCCCCCAGCACTGGGGTGTGGCCTGGAGACAGGACCTTCTAAACGACCGCATGGCCCCCTGAGCGGAGTGGGCCTTCACCCGGATTACGAAGGCCTACGAGGAGGGTGACACATGAAGCCGGGTCCGAGAGAGCCCCGGGAACCGACCAGCGAGGAGAGGGCGCGGCCCTGCGGCTGGAGGCAGTGGCCAGCCAAGGGGGCCGAGGCCTGCAGGGGGCCAGCCCTGAGCGCTGCCCGCCTCGGAGGGAGCTGGCCTTCGAGGTGCCGAGACCTGAGACGGTCCCAAAAGTGCTCCCAGCCACTGCCACTGGTCACCATGGGCACCGGGCCGTGGGCAGTGTGCTGTGCCCACGCAGCTCTCCGACAGCGCGTCCCCCAGCAGACGGTGGGCTGTGGAGCTCGTGGGAGTGGACCGGCAGCCCGGCCCGCTGCTGCCCGCACCTCACTGACGCCCAAGGTGGCTCACGCCTTTCCACGTGCCCCCAGCCTCGGCAGATGCCCTGTGGTGTCCGCTCGAATCTTCAGCCCATTTTCTATCGCGCTGTTTTCTTTTTGAGTCACCAGAGACCTTTAGATGTTCTGGATAGAAGCCCCTTCTCCGATGCACGCTTTACAAATGCTTCCCCCCGTCCGTGGCTAGTGTTCCCATTCTCTTACCGGTGTTTTTTAGAGTCACGCTGGTTCTTTGGAGTGCACGGGCTGGGAACGGGAGCGGGTCTCCCACACGCAGGCGAGGATTCCCTCAGCCACCAGGGCACCCCACAGCCAAAGTTTTCAACTTTGAAGTCCAACTTATCAGCTGTTTTCTTTCATAATTTATGTTTTTGTGTCGTCTTTTAAGAAAATTCTTTGCTTAACAGAAAGCCACTTACATTTTCTTGAATACGTTCTTCTAGAATTGCCCTTTCAGCTCTCCTATTCCAGCCTAGGATGCATTCTGAGTGAACGAATCCGGCGTGAAGCAGGGCCCAGGCTCCCTGTTTGTGCTTCTGGGCATCCAACACTCCGGTACCATTTGTGAAAATCAACTGGCCACAAACATGTGGGTTTATCTCTGGAATCTGTTCTGTCCCATTGACCTGCACGGACACCTCCCTGCCAGTCCACAATTCCAGGCGGCCGTAGGGATAGGCAGGGTTTTGACAGAAATTCTCTTTTGTCTTTTTCAAAATTATTCCAGTTAGTAAGTCCTTTGATTTTCCATGTAAATTTTTTATTAAGCTAGTAAATTTCCACATAAAAGACTAGGATTTTGATGACTGTGCTGAATCTATACATCAGTTTCTGGAGAAATGACATCTTAATAATAATGAGTCTTCTGATTCATTAACACAATATATATCTGCCCGTTTATTTAGGTCTTTAATTTCTCTTGGCACTTTTTGGGTTATATTTATCTCTAAGAATTTCATATTTTTGATGCAATTGCAAAAGGTATGTTATTGGAGTTAATTGTTCATTGCTACCACAGAAAAATAAAATTCATTTTCCTATATTTATCTTGTGTGCTGTTAATCCCCTAAATGACCTATTCTAATCATTTTGTTCATAAATTCTGTAGGATTTTCCACACAGACCATCATGGCACCTGTGAATAAAGACACTTCACTTCTTCCATCCTAATCTGTAGTCTTTTGATTCTTTTTTTTTGTCCTACTGCTCTGGCTAGAACTTCTACTACAATGTTGACTAAAAGTGGGTACGAGCACATATCCTTGCTTTGTTCTCAATCTTAGAAAGATTTCAGTCTTTCATCATTAAATGTGATATCAGCCATATACAGGCTTTCCACAGATGCCCTGTATTAGATTGAGAAAAGTACTTCTATTCCAGTTTGCTGAAAATTTTTATTATGAATGACTACTAAATTTTGTCAAATGCTTTTTTTCATTTATTGGGACGATCATGTGTTTTTTTTCTGCCTGTTAATATAATGAATTGTACTAACTGACTTTCAAAGTTAAACCAGCCTTGCATTCCTGAGAAAAACTGTACTTGATTATGATGCATTATCTTTTTATATACAGCTGAATTTATTAAAATGTAATTTTTATGTCCATGTTCATGAGGAATCTTGATCTGAGGTTTAACTGATTTTGGTATCAAGTTAGTGCTTGCACCATTAAATGAGCTCGCAAGTATTCTCTCCTCTTCTAATTATCTTAGAGAACTGTGTTTAGAATTAGTATTACTTCTTCCTTAAATGTTTGACAGAATTCATCAACAAAGTCATCTGGGCCAACAGTTTTCCTTGTTAGAAGGTTTTTGCAAACACATTCCATTTCTTTGATAAATAATCATTCAGGTTATCTATTTTGAGTTAAAGTTTGGTAGTTTGTTCCATTCTGGGAATTTACCTACCTTATTTATTTGTCTAATCTGCTGGCAAGCGTTTTAACATTATTCCTTTATTATCCTTTTAATATCTGCAGGATGTGTAGATTCCTCTTCTATTATTTCTGGTTTTGGTAATTTTTTCTTAATTTCCCTCCTCAATGTAAAAGGAGGTTAATCAATTGTAAAGTTCGTCTCAAAGAACCACCTTTGGTTTCACTGATTTTTCTTTCTTTCTTTTTTCATTTTATTGATTTCTGCTTTTCTCATTTCCTTTATGTACTTTTTGTTAAAGTTGAAACTTAGACCATTGGTTTGAGAACTTTTTTGTTTTCTAATTTGATCATTTTATGCTATACATTTCCCTTTAAGAACTATTTACCTGCATCCCACAAATTTTGATCAGTTAGTTCTAACTTTCACTCAATTCAAAATGTTTTCTAACTTACCTTGCGGTTTCTTCTTTATTTGAAGTGTGTTTACTTTTTTCCAAACATTTGGGGGTTTTCAAGATAACTTCCTATTATTGATGTTTAGTTTAATTCCATTTTGGGCAGAGAAAATATTTATTATAATTTAAGTTTTATTTATCCTTACTGAGATTTTACGGCCCTGAATATGGTCTGTCTTGCTCAATGGTCAATGTGCACTTGCAAAGAAAATGTATTCTGCTGAGTGACATGTTCTATAAACATCAATTAGGTTATTGGTTAATGGTACCCTTCAAGCTGACTGGGTCTTTATTTTCTGTCTACTCTATCAATTACTGAGAGAGGAGTGTAGAGACATCCAACTGTGGCTGTGAATTTGCCTATTTCTCCTTTTATCAGCTACATGTATTTTGAAGCTCTCTTAGTAAGTATACAAACATTTAATATGTTCTCTTGCTGAACTGACCCCTTTTATCAATGTGAAATATCACTCTAATTCCTGGAAATATTTCTTGTTCTGAAATCTAAATCTGATATTAATACATACACTCCAGTTTCTTTTTTTTTTTAATTGAAACCCAATCTTTATTTTTTCTGAGCAGAGCCACCAGTAGTTGTTTTGGGGGGACCTCTCCCCCAAATCAGAGAAGGCAGCACAATCTGGCAACGTTTGTTTAATGCTGAAGCCAGCAGATATCCAGTTTCCTTTGGATTCATGACTGCACACCTTATATATTTTCCAACCTTTTGTTTTTATCCTATTTGTGTCTTTATTATTTAACGTAGATTTCATGTAGACAGCTTTTTTTTTTTTTTATCAAATCTGATTATCTCTGCTTTTTATTTGTAGAATTTAGGCCATTTATACTTTTATGGTTAAAAATATGTTTAGGTTTAAATGGGCCCTCTTTTTATTTATTCTTTCTGGGTTTTATTTTCGCTTTTCCTTTTCTCTTCTTCTTTTGGATTAATAATAATTATTAAATTTTGTTTTATCTCATTAGTTTATTGCTGTACCTCTTGGCTTTGTTTTTGTAATTGCTGCTCTACAGTTTAAAATACACATATTTATCACAGTCTACTTTCATATAATAATACTTCAAATATAATTTAAGAACTTTACAGCAGTAATTTTGTTGCTTACAGACATTGTGCCAGGTTGCTGTCATACCTTTTATTTCTATATATATTATAAACTCCACAATACCTTATTACTGTTTTTTTGCTTAAAACAGTCAAGTTTTTTTTCTTTCTTTCTTTCTTTTTTTTTGTTTGCTGTATGGTGGAGGTCACATTTCATTCTTTTTCCATGTAAGTATCCCCTTATTGCAGCACCATTTGTTGAATTTTCTTTTTCATTTATTTGCTTGCTTGTTTGTTTGGGAAGTGCATGGCCTGGGAATCAAACTCGGGTCTCCTGTATGGCATGCGAGAATTCTACCACTGAACTACTTCCCCCCCCCCCCCCCCGCAATTATCTTTTAAAGTTTGTTTTTTTTTTTTTAATGGGGGTGGAGAGTCTATATTTACTTACATTTCTACTATTCTTTGTTCCTTAGTATAGATCCAATTTCCACCTGGTATCATTTTCCTTCTTCTTGAAGGATTTCCTTTGTATGTTTTGTTGTGCAGGTCTACTGGTGATGAATTCTTTGTTTTTAAAAGTTTGAAGAATACTTCACTTTTGCCAGTATTTTTTAAAGATTATTTTGTTGTATCACATCCTAGGCTGACAGGTTTTTTCTTTGAATAACTTAAAGCTGTTTCTCCACTGTCTTTTGGCTTGCATTTTTTTCAGGTGAGAAATTTGCTTTAGTTTTTAATCTTTGTTTCTCTGCACATAATAGATTTTTGTGGTTGTTCTTGTTGCTTATATACATATATACATATTTTGTCTCTGGCCCCTTTTAAGATTGTGTTAGTTGGATTCAGTTGTCAACTTGGCCAGGTGAGCATACCTAGTCTTGTTGCTGTGGACATAAGCCAACGGTACGTGAACCTCATCTGTTGCCAATTACATCTGCAGTCAGCTAGGAGGCGTGTCTGCTGCAATGAGTGACGTTTGGCTTAATTGGCTGGTGCTTAAATGAGAGAATGCAACGTAGCACAGCCTAAGCAGCTCGG
>PVIY010046732.1:0-18275 GCA_004026745.1 Myrmecophaga tridactyla
AAAAAAAAAAAAGAAGCGCTCCTTCCCAAGTTTAAAAAAAAAATTAATTTTTTGCTTTTTCCAAGAGCTTCCAGAAAAAGCAGAACCTCTACCCAGACAGGGCAAGTGTGTCACAAAGTTCTGCTTTCACTGTGTGTTAAGTGGAAATGATTAGGCAATCAAGTAGTAAGAGATTCCTCTCTTCATTTCCTCTGTGTTGGAGGCAGTCCTGCCATGGGTCTGCACACTCAGACTGACAGTACAAATTGTGATGATTTGTACTGATAACCAGGATGCCTCGCTTCTCTGTCATCATGGCTTATCCACAGAATGTTGCTGAAGGAGCCACTTCCTGGTGGCCTACGTAGGTGTGAAGATGCTGGTGTTGTGTGTGTGTGTCCAGGACTGACTTGAAGGAATTACTTTTTGGCAGTATCGGTGGCACGTGTTCCAAATGCCAGTGGCTCATCAGGTTCTGCCCTTGGGCTAAGAGATCTGGATGAGGTTCAGAAAACTGCCCCTGCGACTGTGACAACTGTCTCCAATACCTCCACCATTTTCCAAACATTTACTTTGTGCTAGGGTAAGCATTTAACGTCCTCAGATGTAGTCGGCAGCCCTGAGACATCTCATTCTACATGTTTTACATGTGAGGAATGAACCAAACTTTCTGGGCTTTGACAGGGTCATGTGGGAGACTAGATGTTGGCCCCAGGCACTTCCCAGATGGACTGCTGGGAATCTTGATGGGTTGAGTTTTGGACTAGGAGTTGATGGAACCTGTCAGAGATTCTCAAGCCTGGCTGCATTCTTAGAATCCCCTGGGAAACTTTCTAAAAATAATAATGATGGGGCCTTTCCCCAGATCAATGAAATCAGAATTTCTAGGAATGGATCCTGGGCATTTTTGTTGTCGTTTCACTCCCCAGGTAGTTCTAATAAGCAGCCAGGCATAGAACCACTACCTTGGACTTTAGCTTTGACCTCATCTGTGCCAACTATATGACTTGATGTAGGTCATATACTTTGAGTTGCACTAACTGTAAAAGGGATTTCATGGTGGCAGCAGCCCATCTCCCAGAGGCAGGAGAGGAGCTCAGGGCTACAATCAAAGAAATCTGGCGTTTTGAGTCCCACCTCCACCAGTTACTAGTCACATGACCTTGGGCAAGTTATTTTTAACATTTCTTAGTCTCAGGTAACAGGTGACAACTCAACTCATCTGGCTATTGTGAGAATTAAATGAGATAACCCAGTGTTCATACCTGACATATAGTAAACACTCAATCTCAACACATGTTAGCTGTTATGATTGTTGGAGCGTTCCCTGAATTCTTTGGAAGAACTGTCTATCCTAGAAACAGTGGTTGTCTTGTAATGATTTGGTATTGTTACAGTAACTTATAGTTCTCAAGTCTTCGTAAGTAGAAACTGGAGCCTAAATCAGTGGAAGGAAAGAGAAAAGAATGTATCTAAGGGGTTCAAAGCCAAGAGGTGTTTTTTTGGCAGGAGAGGAACGTCGGTTTTATTGATTTCTTCAGGCAAAATGGCCAGAAACCACTGAGTGGCCAGGTTTCCTGAGAGCCAGGTGAGCTCAGGTGGAGTTTTGACGATCCCCTTCACACACACAAACTCCCTGGGGATTTGATGAATTTAGCTGAAGGCCACCAGCTGGTATGGACCATGCCCCTTGGGCTTTGTGTAGGCTGCAACACAAGGAAGCTCCAGCAGCTCAGGAATGATGATTAACCCACTGTGCCAATTCACAATGAGCTGATGCTCTGGGACCCCCATGCTTGTGAAGTGTCTCTACCACCAGCCAAAATATTACTACAGACTTCGTAAGATGAAAGCTGGCCCATTGCCCTGGCTCCTCAGATTCCTGAAAATACAGTAATCTGGCCCCATAAAAAAGGTGGCCAAACCTGACCACTTGGAAAATGAAGTCCATGTTAGTAACTCCCAGAAGAAAAAAAAGATTATTTACAAGCTTGAAACACAGGAAGGATAAACCCAGCTGTCTCATTCCTGTCTTTCTGTGTGAGACACTCAATTTTTTCCAATATAGAACTTTATCTAGCCATGTTCAGAAAGCCAGGTGTCTTTTCCCTGGGGTTTCGTTCTCCTGATGGCAGGTTTATATCTTATTGAGGAGACTGGAGCATGGGTTCTATGGCAAGTAAGCTCAGCTGCCTTGAGGTTGTATCCAAAGGATCACAGTCTGAGAAACCTACTCAGTGTCTCAGACCATGATGCCACATGCTGATAGGAAAAATGAAAGTTAATACTACCACATAGGGGGAATTGAGAATAATAGAAGTTTTCTCCTAGTCAAAATTACCTATCAATTCAAAATTTGCTCCTCTTTTAATCAGACTTAAATCTTCAGTAGGTTCTGGAGGCTGTACTCCTTACTGGGCCTGGAATGGTTAGGTAATTCCCCTAGGTTTCTGCTGGGGAGCATTCAGAGTGGTAGCCAGGAAGAGCTATAGTGCTGTGCAATGAGCATCCAGGTTCTACTTGAACCCCAATAAGGAAGGGACTCTTTCTTTTTTCTTTTCCCTAAACTTCAGAACTAGGGAACATAATTTCTAGTTTCTCCGTTCTTTTTGTTGGAGGGTTTGACCAGAATTCCTTATTCCACCTTTTTCTGTCCTTCCTAAAAGGAGAAGATGTCACTCTCCCACCACTGCAGTGTGGCAGACAATGCAGACAGCAAAAAGACCGAGGGCACTCTTTTTAGAGAAGCCATTTCTAAGAAGACTCATCCAGAGCCTTTCAGAATATATTTGGGAAACAACTTCTACTTCAAACCCAATAGATAAACACTTGGTACCTGAGAGCAATCACATTAGCAAAGGCTGAATCTAATGGCTTCAAAGAGTGAAAAAGAGTCTTAAAATGACAACCCCTGGCCCAGCCCAACAGCCTTGGGCAAGAACAGCATGGAACCTATAGAAGAGCTTGGAAAAATAGGAGCCAAGCTAGGCCATGGTAGTCTGTTCCCGTAAATGCTGCCTTGTCTTCTTTGAGCAATTCTCTGATCTCTACCAATTAAAAACTCTACCTGCACAAAAGTAAGCAAGGTGGGGGATTATCGATGGTCCTGCAAGGGAGCTGGATGGCTATTAGCTAAAATGTTAGACAAATTTCTTCTCCTTCTAACCCCTTTTCTGCAATACCTTCAATGGGGCCTTTAATTCCTGTGATTCTTCCCTACAGCAATTCTCAGCCAGATCCCACTAGTCTCCCTCCTTCTACCCACCTTCCCCTGGGATGTTTGTAACTTTATTCTGAAGGTTTCCCACTATTTCACGAAACTAGGACACCAGCCTGGCACCCATACCTGGAGGTACCCTTCTACCCCAGCAGAGGCTCTCAACCACAGCAGCTCTCTCCCTCAGAAGGGTTTCCCCATAGGTTACAAAGATTTATTCATCTAGAATATACTTGTTGAGGGCTTGCTTTGTGTTAAGACACTGTTCTGGTGACAAAATAGGCAGAAATCTATGCTCTTGGAGCTTACAATCTAATGGAGCTAAAAGAAAATTTTATCATATCTCTAAGTGTGTGTGTGTGTGTGTGTGTGTGTGTAAATCAATAGCCAAATCTATGAAATTCTCATTCCAGCATATGGATTCAGTCATTTTCAACAAGTCCTTCAAGCATTTTCTTTCTGTAGTTGCTCTTTCCCTGTAAAGTTAGGGGTGGGTGGTGATCGACTCAACTAGGGTGAGTCCCCTGGGAGTTTGGGGAGCATGTGCTCTCAGCGCCAATTTTGGGCAGATGCAGTGCTTAGAACAAGAATATAACCTGGAAGAGCGTGGCAGAGACCTGCTGAGGTGACCATCTGGTGACCATCTCCGTGGCTAGGGAGAAAAAAAACTCAGGGAGGGGGTGCAAAATGGGGAACCAAGGAATCTGAACTAGCAAAGTCCAGGAGTGGTGGAATAGCAAACGGGGAGTGGTCCAAAGCAATACTGGAGTTAGAGGGGGCTTTAGCGGGTTTGTGAGGTGGAGCCAGGTTCGTTTAAGAACTCAAGTCTGGGTACACGTTCCACATTTGAAATGTCCTTTCCCTTCTTCCTCTCCTCAATCTTTCCAGAGCTTTCTCCCCAAGAAAGACAGGGATCTTATCTGTCTTGCTCAGAACAGTGCCTTGAACATAGTGGGCATTTTATACTTATTGGTGGAATGGGTGAGGGGTTCAGATGCCATCTTCTCTGAAGCCTTCCCAGCCCACCACAGCCTCATGATTTCTTACAATTTTGATCTGAAATCCTCGGTTACCTGGCAGGAAGCTCTTGCAGTATGTAAAAAACACAGGCCTTGGCATCACAAGCCACAGAATCTCTGCCTCTTACTAAATGTTTCTAAGCTTCTTAAACTCTCTTCATCCTCAGTTTTACCATCTGCAAAATGGGAAGTTTCCTCACCTTTGTAGTGAGGACCCCTTGAATAACGTGTCAGGCATGGGCAGTTATCCTGTACTGCCATTTACTGCTTCTTTTGTAATTGCTTTGAATTATTCAACTTCTTTACTTAACAATAACCAGGAATAGTTGTCATATATTGAGCAACTACTCTATGCCACACACTGTAGTTGGTGCTTACATGCCTTATCTCTCAGCACCATAGCTTCTGTGAGAAGAAGGCATTGTCATCCCCATTTCGTGGATGACAAAACAGAAGCTAGGGTTTCACTGCTGTTAGTGCTAGAGCTGGAATTCAAATCCTGGTCTGTTGGCTCTTTCTGCCAAGCTGCTTTGCTGTCCCAATCTAAAACGCAAACTCTTCTAGGCCAGGAACCATATCTTGATTGACTGTGTCTCCTACACTATCTAGCCCCTTGCTTCTTTGTATCTAACAGACAGCAGTGTATTTGCTGATTTTTAACTTTCTACAAAAAAAAATTAAAATAATAACAATAACACAGTACTGGGATGGTTTTATTGTTTGGAAATTCACTTGCTGACTCTAAAACTTTATGGTGGTTTCTACAGACTGCAGACTCTTGGATCCAAGAAGTGAAATAAACTAAAAATGTGCATAATCTCAAGAAAGTGTTATATTCCTGCATAATAGAATTATAAGAAACAAGAGGTGCTTGGGGGGAGTTATTTGAGGTGTTTCTCAGAGGACAAACACTTTTGCTGGTCTAGATGGACTGTGAGTCTGGCTGGGTTGGTGTGTGATACCCTGCCTGGGAAGACAGGACAAGAAATGAATCAATTGCCCAGTGCAATGGTATGTGCTATTTCCAAGCTGCCTAGCTCATGAGTACTGCACAATCCAGCAGCCCACTCTAATTTGTCACACGAAAGGCTGCCTTCTTAGTAAACAGTTGTCCACACTTCTGTTCATTCTGAGTCATCAATTAGTGTTTGAGCTGAAATGCCAGCGCATTCCTTAGAATACACCATGCTGTGTGAAACCAAGGGAGATGGGGCTGGGGAAACATCTGCGAAGGACACAGAAGCCTCCAGCCAGGGTCCCACAAGGGATCATTGCAGGGCAACCCACTGTTCACAGCTCTCCCTTCCTCTGGGTAGCCTCTAACTACTAGCCACTCTCTTCATAGTTAAGGAAACTGGGAGTGAACTGGGTTGGTGATTTGCCCAAGCTTCCACAAGTCCTTTTATGACCTGGCTCCTCCTGTCTCTTCATCATCCTCCACCTCATCCCACACGCATATCCTCTTCTCCAGTCAAATGAAATCATCTTAGCACTTGAATGTGCCACATTATTTCACTCTTCTTGTCTTTGCACATGCCATCCCCTTGACTTGGAGTTCTGTTTCTGCTCCTCCATGGGTGGTGAGCAATGGTCTTTCTTCAAGACCCAATACTAGCAGTATTTCCTTTCAGAAATCCTTCCTGACCAGTCGTCATTCTCCAGCAAACCCCTTCCCTGACAAAGCAAACACCTCCCCCCTGACAAAACAGAGCTCTTCACCCTGTCTCTGCACTACCGGTGCTCTGTTTACATAACAGCCTCATCATCTGACTTGCAATCTTTTGTTAGAAATCTGCTTTCCTAGACTGCGGAGTCAAGGATCAGTTAGGATTGTGTTCAGGTGCAAGTAACAAAAAGCCCAGCTAAACAACAGCTTAGACAAAATAGGGGTTTTATTTTTCTCATAAAGCCAGGATTGCCATGACAACTCTACACTATTATTAGGAATCCAGGTTCCTTCTAGGTTTCTACTCAACATTCTTTATCATGTGATTTTTATCCTCATGGTGGTCACCCAATGGTCGCAAAATATTCCTTCACCATATTCCCTGTCAGGAAATATGTCCCTGTTGGAATTTAGCCTAATCAAAAAAAAAAAAAAAAAAGGTTGGGCCCAAAAGATTTCATTTCAAGGATGTTCATTGCAAAGTGTCTATAATTCTGAAAAGCTGTTCATTCATTCATTCTGGAATGAATCAGGATCACAGATTCTGTATCTGTCATTCTTGACAGGGAAACTGTTAAGGGTGATGAGTAATGAGGTATTCGCTGAATCTGCCCCTTTTAAAGAGTTTTCCTTAAAGCCCTACTTAATGACCTTTTCTTATATCTCATAGGTCAGAATGAGGTTACATGGCAACCCCTTGTGGCAAAGAGAATGGAAGAGAGAGTTGTTTAACTGGAAATATTGAAGTTCACAGTACACTCAGGGTTTGGTCAGTAAGGCCAAAGGGGAGAATTGATTCTGGGTGGCAAGTAACAGTGTCTACCTATGCAGAGATTGTGTCTTATTTATTTTTCTCTCGTTGGGAGTTATCATAGGGCACAGCACATAGTAGATACTCAATAAATACAGCTCCAACAAAGATGGGAACTGAACTCTCCTGAACCCTGGCCCATGCTCTTTGCACTATGTGATGGTGAATCTTTGGGCTTTCAGATGTGATGTAAAGTCTTCGAGGTGTGGGAGAAAACAACAGGGAGGACAGATGGATGGAAACGATTTCAGACAGATGCTTACTTGCTCCAGCTGGGAACACTCAGCTTAGCAATGCCTGGGAGCTAGGAGAAGGGGAAAGAAAGGCCCTTCTGGAGATGCAAAGCTGCATGTTATCCATGGGTCAAAAAGACCCAGGTCAAAAAGAACATGCTGATCACTACATGACTTCGCAAGTCTAACTACAGCTTTGAGATATCTCTCTTCTATTCCTCGCTCTCTGTTAATACTTCTTCAGAACCAGTCCCAGCCTTGAATCCTCTAAGGCCAGACACTATTTTCTGTCATGTTTGTTTCCAGCTTTTCACAATTATAGACACTTTGCAACGAACGTCCTTGAAATGAAATCTTCTGGGCCCATCCTTTTTTTTTGGATTAGGCCAAATTCCAAGAATTAGAAAAGATGGGTAAAAGGATATGCTCATTCTTAAGGTTTCTGATGAATATTGTCTAACTGCCAGAAAGTCTTGTTACTTTATGCTTCCGTCAGTTTTGTATGGAACAGCCTGCTGTCATACCAGCAGTGGTTTCTAAACATACCAGTTGTCAAGCAGTAATTCCAAGGGTCTGTGCCTTCCTTTCTTCCAAAACAACAGCATAACTACAAACCTGAAAAAAGTTGAGGGCAGCTGATGCTAATGTGCCTTGATTCTCTTGCTTGATTATAAGCTTCGTTCTGGAATGAATGAGGATCACAGATTCTTTATCTGTCAAGGAGGCGTTCATTAAATGCTTGATAAGGGAGCTCTGACATGGTCCCCTGGGTCCAGCTAGAATAATGGGGCATCATTCTTGACTCCTTAGTTTTCCCCAACAAGTCACCTCGTCAATTCTACCTTCTAAACACCTCTTCAGTCTGCCTGCTCTTCTAAATCACCTTTTCACGTGCCATTGACCCTGTCTTAATCATGTCCTCATCATTTCCCCCAAGCAACTGCCTTCCCATCCATTTCTTTCCTTCTACCTCTTCAATTCATTCTCCACACAGCTCCAGAATGATTTTCCTGAATATACAGGACTGTTGCAGTCCAGCTTCTTCTCTTATTTTTAAATTTGTTCTAGCACGTCCCCAAAATGCTCTGGTTCCTTTTTTCTATGTGTCCAATGAGGACTTTATAAGTGGGACTTTTTACCTGGAAGTGCCTTATCCGGAATTTCCTTTTCTACTTACTCCAGGAAAGCAAAGACTTAGAAACTATCTAGCTGAACTCCCTCATAGTAAGGGTGAGGTAATTGGAGACCTCGTGCTTAGAGTAACCTGCCTTTCCTAGTTAAAAGGCAATCTTAAATTCCATTAAAATTCAGCCCATCATCTCTTCCAGGAAGCCCCAGACATGCCCTCCTCACAACCCAGGAGAGGGACCCCTTCTACTTTTCCTCACAGCACAACACACTGTGCTTACCATCTCTCTGAATTCTGCCTGCTGATTCATCTTCCCTAATTAGACTGTAATCCCCTTAAGTGTAGAGATGAAGCCTTATTTATCTTTCTATCTCTATCAACTGTAATGGTGCCTGGGATATTAGGTCACTATCCCATGGATATTTATTGAACAAATAAATGAAAAATTGCTTTTAGATTGGAGGAAACATTAGTGGTAATAGAGAAAACACCTTGATGGCGGTTCTCTCCCCACCAGGTGTAGAGTGGAGTAACCACCTACCTAATCCACATCCATGTGGCCTGGTCCCTTCCCTTCAAAAGAAACTCCCTGAAGAGATATATCCAAGCAGTGAGCTTCCATTTGAATGGAAAACACTTCTCTCCTCTCCTGGCCTGTCTTTTTACTTTCCTGAGAGAACCAAGTCAGGGACCAGAAAATGCACTTCACACACATGTAACATGGCAGTGTTTGAGAGCATTTTTGTTTCAATATCTATTTAAAAAGAGCTACCACTTTTAAGAGTTTACCATGTACTAACCTGATGCAACCTATTCCATGCATTTTTTCATTAATTCATTACATAATCCTAGAGTTTATTACAGTTTATTTAGTGCTATTCTTGCCACCGATTTACAATGAAAAACCTGAGTGGTGAAGAGGTTAGAAATATGGCAGATGTCACGTGATTCCAGAAGGCTTTTTCAGCCCCTAATGCCGACTTCGTTATTTATTACATTATACTCTACCTTTCCCTACACAATCGATCCTCTTAGCCACTCAGTGAAAGTGGCTGGCTGAGCCCACGTACCCACTTCACAGATGAGGACAGTGAGTTCAGAGTGGTAATAGGACTTGCCCAAGGGCAAGCATGAGGCAGTTGGGACCAGAATTCGGGTCTCCTGACTCTCAGCAGCCCCATGCTTTCCAAATCTACTGAACCTCCTGTCAGTTTAGTGAACACACACACACCCACAGTTGAGAGAAGTGCGACATGGGTTTGTTTGGCGACATTTGAAGTTTATGAACAGCCATACACGAACAAGCTGGCAGCTGCTGTGTATGAACCCCAAGGCTGGCTGGGCGCAGGCTCACACTCAGGCATTCTAAAGAAACAACTCCCTCTTTAGGCCGACTCAAGGAACAGCAGGGACTCCGCGTGTACAGCCTCCAAACTGCTCTGAGTATCAGCCAGCTTGGTAGAACTCTCCCAAATATCTCGTAGACACACTTGACTAAGGGTGGTAGTGTTGTGTGTGTTTGTGTATGTGTGTGTGTGTGTCTGTGTATTTTCATTAAGAGGTCACGTCTTATTCAGGACTGTGCAACTGAAAATTGGCTTTGGTGGCTATGGTAAAGTATATGGTAAAGTATCTCATCTCTGTGACTTTGGAATTTCTGACTGTGAAGGAAACTGATTTCCTCTCCTCTCTCCAGCATGATAAGGGGGAAGAAAAGATTTGGAGATGTTAGCAGAGGCTGCAGGGAAGCAGTTAGCTCCCTTCTTGAGGGATAGTGTGGTCTTTGTGAGTAGGAACCTAGGGTGGGGGTGACCCTTTGTTGGCCAGATGGAGGAGGAGGGGCTGGGCTGTGGGGCCCTCTGAGGTGCAGGCCTTCTTCTGCATCTAAAGTCCTTCCATGGGACAAGGAGGGGTGAGAAGGAAAAGAATGCCTAAGAAGAAAAGCACAGGTTGAGTTGTCCCACACTTAGAATCATTTGATATTATTGGATGGATGTTCATAAAATCCCCGCTTTAGCATGATTTTGAGGTTACCAGATCCAACTCCAAATTCGGTTCCCAAATTCTCTTCCGCAGCATCTGGGGCAAGCAGCCCTCAAAGAATACATATTTATTTTCTTGCAGAAAGTATATATGCTGTCAGAGAGGCCTCAGTGACATGGCTTAAAGCCCTTCATTATACCACAGCGTATGAGGCACTTCCAGACATTGGATAAGCAACTGGTACTAACTCTTCTCTGAGGACACCTGAATGGCCTGAGGGTATCCACATGCCCTTGCAGTGATGCAAGCACTCAGCGGAATGTGCCCTCTTTCCTACTGGCACACAGGCTGCCAAGGGTAAAGGTGAACTTTAGACTCTATTGTATATCACTGGGCAAGTCTCCTTTATCTCTAGTCCTCACTTTTTCCATCTCTGAATAGAGAAGCTTGATAAGATCAGGACTCTCCAGCTGTGCTCTGCAGACTTAATATGTGCCGGACCCAGGCCCCTCAGCCTGCCTTGGACCAGGCAGCTCCTCTCCCGTCTGCGTGTCATGTTAGGCCTCCACTGAACATTTTGTTTGAAAAATAATCTACAGCTAAAACTATGTTTGAGAACCACTGGACTAGATGGTACTTGGTGTGGTTCACTCATACAACAAATATTTATAAGCACTTGCTGTATGCCAGGAAACAATGGTGAGCAAAAAAAACAGATTCCCTGGTACAGTATAGGTGATCATTTTACAGCAGGGATATTTGGCCTTGCATCTTGGACTTGACCTTGGACTTGGAGGCCACATCCTCATCCTCAGATGGATGACCAGGATCACATAATTTTGCAAACACTTAACTTGCTGCTTTCTGGTTTGTTGTCCCATTTCCAAACCACACTGTTGAAATATACAGTGTTCACAAAGTCTCAAACACAATTTTCCATTTTCTTTCCCAAGAATTAGGACAGTTGACCAGACAAAAGGGTGTGTTTGTTTTCTTAAATGATTTGCTTATTCATGGGAAAATTTTTTTGAAAGAAATAAAACTATTATCATGTCAAGTGAATCTTACTTGAAGGATATTCTTTATTGAAAAGAATATGATCTCATGGGAAGAAATAACATATTTTATCATAATGATTCCATTACCTATCATTTTTGTGGATTTTTTTCATCATTTGTCCACTTGTAGGTATTTGAAAAAAAAAGAAATATATTCGTCGAGGCCCTGCTCTGTGGCAGGTATTTTTCTGGGTGTGCTCTTATGCATCTCTTGCCTCATTTAATCGCTAACCCCTCAACACAATCCTGCAAGAGTTATTAACCAATTTCTAGAGATAATGAAACTGAAGCTTAATAGCTTTCTGAAGTTTGCATAGCGAACAAGAAGTCCAGGTTTGAAATCCATGTCAGTCTGATTCTAAGACTGTCTTAATTCTTCTTGCCACATGGCACAGCTTCCCCACTTGCTCAATATGATTTGTTCCTAGTTCTTTGCAATCACCTTTTGGCACATCTCTGAGTAATCATTAGGAAAACTAAGTGACATTTTATCATTTCAAGATTTACTAGTAGCTTAACAGCAAAAGGGCAAGCATATACATTCCCTATTTCAGTTCTTAAGAATTTAGGAATTCCAACTGGTCATCATTCTCCTCTTGTCTGTAGATATTTTTACCTTTTCCATTTGGCTAGCAAGTTTGCATTACATTAAGAATACAAAGCCCTTTAAAAATATGATTGTATACAAAAGCAATTAAAGCTTTGCAAAAAAGAATACTTTTTTTCTAGATTATCCCATTCAAGTTTTTTCCACCCAAATAAATCAGGGATAACTGATGAACACTAGCAAGTGTTGTCTTCTCAAGATCTTCATAATTAAAACTGTTCACACATAATTTCCTTGAAAATGGATGAAAAAATTCGTATAATGGTGATTATTATCAAAAACAATCTTCTTACCAAATTTTACTTTGTAAAACAAAAATAGGCTTCTTTCTTCTAATTCTTATACCAGCATACATGCTACTTCTCATGCAAACATATCCTATTTTTATACCTGAACATTGTTCCACCCTGTCCTTCCCCTCTCCAATTTTGAAATTGCATTCTAAAAATCAATGGGAAAAATCCATTGTAAAAAGAACAAAGTTGGAAAACTCAAATTTACCAATTTCAAAACTTACTGGAAAATGATTACTAATCAAGGTAGTGTGGTATTGGTATAAGTATAGATATAAATAAATGGAATACAACTAAACCTTTACATTATGGTCAATTGATTTTTGACAAGGATGCCAAGACAATTCAATGGTGAAAGAATAGTCTTTTCAACAAATAGTTTTATCCACATATAAAAGAGTGGTTGGATCCCTACCTCATGCACTATCCAAAAATTAATTCAAATAGATCATAGACATAAAGATAAGAACTAAAACTATAAATCACTTAGAATGAAATACAGGAGTAAATCTCCATGACCTTGGATTAGATAATGGTTTCTAAAAGCACAAGGGACAAAAGAAAAAGAAGTGAATAAATTGGACTTCATCAAAATTAAAAAGGACACCATCAAAAAAGTGAAAAGACAATCCAAAAGAATGGGAGAAAATATTTGCAAATAAAGGAACTTGATAAGGGAATCGTATAGAGAATATGTAAAGAATTCTTACAACTCAACAATAAAAGAAAAAAAAAAATTTAAAAATGGCCAAAGGATTTGACTAGATAGTGCTCCAAGGAAGACATACAGATGACCAATGAGTCATTAAGGAGATGCAAATGAAAAGCACAATGAGATACCATTTTGCTTCCACTAGGATGATTAAAATAAAAATGATAGATAATAACGAGCATTGACAAGGATGTGGTAATTGTGGAGTCTTTACACATTGCTGGTAGGATTGGAAAATGGTAAAATCACTTTGGAAAACAGTTTGGGAGTTTCTCAAAATATTAAACACATAATTGCCATATGATTCAACACTACTACTCCTAGGTATCTACCCAATAGAATTGAAAATATACGTCCACACAAAAACCTATAAAAGAATGTTCAGAGTGGCATAATTCCTAACAGTCAAAAAGTAGAAATAACACAAGTGCCCATCAAGTGACTAATGGATAAACAAAATGTTTATCCATAGAATGGAATATTATTCAACATTATAAAGAATGATGCTCTGAGATGTGCTATGACCATAAATAATCCTCCAAAACATTATTCTATGTGAAAGAACAGTTACAATATGGCCAAATTGTATAATTCCATGTGTCAGATATGTCCAGAATAGGCAAATCCATAGAAACAGAAGTGAATTAATGATTGGCAGATGGCAGGGATGATGGAGAGTGACCGCTAATTTGTATGGGTTTTCTTTTTGGGTGATGAAATGTTCTGAAATTAGATAGTGGTAATGATTGCACAACTTTTGAACATACTTAAACCCACTGAATTGTACACTTGAAAGAATCACTTTCTTGGTATATGAAGTATATCTGAATTAAGCTGTGTTTTAAAAGATCAATAGTAATATTATATAACAAGAATGAGTGAAGCAGTGATGACACAGTCCAACCATATCTGTTCTTCTTGGGCAAACAACTAGATTATCTTTTCTAGACTCCCTTGCAGATAAGCGTGGCTGGATGACTGGGTTCTGCCCAGTGGGAAGTGAAGCTAAGTGATACACATCATTTCCAGACCTGGCCTATAAAAACTTCCAATGAAGAAACCTCCAAGGAAATATATGGTGGTAGAGCCAGAAGATGGTTGAAACCTGAGTCCCTGAATGAACGCATAAAGGTCAGAGTTCGTTGTCCTGCATTGCACTATGACATGAGTGAGAAATAAATTTTTTCTGTCTTTATAGCTAAAATTTGGGGGTTGTTCATTACAATACCTAGTCTGCCCTTACCAATACAACAAGTGTGAAAGTTATGACTCAGGATCTGTGAAAATTTTCTTAAGAACTATTTATCATTTTAACTGATAATGTTAACCTCATAGAAGTTGAAACATTATTGGAATTCTTGAAGGACAGGCATCAACTTTGGAAATCTTGTATTCAAAGATAATCAAATATGTCTGCAAAGCAGTTGCATAAAATCACCGAAAGATTTGTGTCTCTAGTAGTATATAAATATGAAAACATTTCAACATTTTATGATATGAACTTCCACATCAATTGGAAGAACTCCAGATATGCAATTCATATAATTCTTATAAGCCTATGCCATTGGCACCCATCCCTACCAATGTTTTGCTGCTGTTATTTAACAATTTCCAAAAATAGTCTTAGAACCTATATATTTTGCACCTCAAAAGTTAGTTTCAATGATGTCATACGACCAAACCAAAAGTTTGATTAGCAAGTGTCCTGTGGTTCATAATAAAAAACAAAAATAGTAACTTGTCTAACCTGGCAAAATGTCAAAGTTAACAAATTTTATGCTAACTCTATTGTTAAATTAAGAAAAAATACTGTTCTTTTTTTAGTGTATTGAAGTAGCTAGAGGGAAATACCTGAAACTGTTGAACTGTAATCCAATAGCCTTGATTCTTGAAGATGATTAAATAACTATAGCCTTTTTAAGGTGTGTCCAAATGACTGTGAAAACCTTGTGACTGACACTCACTTTATCCTGTGTATCGACAGATGGATAAGAAAAAAAAGACATAAATAAATAAACAATGGGGAATATAGGGGTATGGGATGTTTTAGGTATTCTTTTTTTTTGACATGGGCAGGCGCCTAGAATCGAATCCGGGTCTCTGGCATGGCAGATGAGTGAGAACTCTGCCGCTGAGCCACTGTTGCCCACACTTGGGCATTCTTTTTTTACTTTTATTTTTCTTCTTATTAAAAAAAAATTGGGGGGGATAATGAAAATGTTCAAAAATAGATTGTGATGATAAATGCACAGCTATATGATGACACTGTGAACTACTGAGTACACACTTTGGATGATTATATGATATGTGAATATATAATATATCTCAATAAAAAAGAGAAAAAAAGAAAAAGAAAAGGTCAATGACCTCTGGAGGTGCCTGAGACTCTTTCAAGTCATCAGCAGAGTAAAAACTAATATTTATGATAATATTTAATTATTTGGGGCCAATTTCACTCTCATTCCTTCGGGAGTATATGGGGGAGTACTCCAGAAGATATATATTTACTGCTCTCCTAGCTGCTAAAATGTGTGCTTGTCTATTTCTGTATCTTCTAAGGTAGTAGGTTTAGGATATAAATATGTGTATATTCATAGATCGACTCAGTTTGTTCTTAGTACTTCTGTGTTCTCGCAGTCTATTTTGAGTTATTCCTGTTGTGATCTCTATAATCTCATTATCCTTCAATAAATCACTCATAATCGTGAGGCATGATATTTCGTCCAGTATCTTGAGCTACTGGAACAGTAATTGTTTTTGTTTTTCTCTTTTGCATGGGCATGCACCGGGCTTCAAACTCGGGAGTCTCCGGCATGGCAGGCAAGAATTCTGCCATTGAGCCACCATTGCACTGCCCGATAATTGCTTTTTTATTGTTAGTGGTACAAGATTAGATTTGAGCAAGGTGGAAATTAGAGATACAGTCTAAATGTCTGAGCTATGAACATGTCTTACAGAATAATACATTATTTGCTACAAACTCCATTTTTAATTTTTAATGTCAAATGTATTTAAGATGTGGGGTTAGTAGAATGGGGCTTCTTTTTGTAGCAGAGGGAGAAACCGGTTCAAGAAAGTGATATACTAGTTACATAGAGATTTTTCCTTCCCTCGTACAAACTCCATTTTTAAAGACATATTTATAACAAATTTCCTCTCTAGAAAACTGGAAGCTATAGGGCTGACAACCAGCTTGTGTTATCTAATATAACATAAGAAGCATTACCAAATTTTCTGCCTTGAGCAACATTTACATTTCTATCAATGTATATTATTGAATCTAAGAGATGTCATTAACTGTAAATGCATCATTATTTTATTGAAAAAAATGCATTCTAATTTCAGAGATGTAAAGTTCTAAAAAATATGCATCTTAAAAGTGGTGAAATGCATATATTAGGGACAAATGTTACTTTTGAATGATCATATTTCTTCCAAAAAAGAATATTCCTACTGCAAATTCTCCTTAAGAGTATATTTTCTTCTTTGTTTTGCATATATTTTAACAGTAAAATAAAATTTTATAATGGTTTCAATGATTTTTAATGTATTTCAAAGGATTTAGAAGTGGGAGACTCCAGAGAGACACATAGCATAGTGTATCTGTATCTTCATGAATCATTAACGTTGTTCTAACCAGGGAGAATCTCATCTTTTTAATACATATACATCCTTGCTGTAATGCCTACTAGTATGAATTATTCTAAACTATTTATCTAAACATAGGTAATTCTGGAAATGATCAGTGTTTTGTAGCAACCCTGGGACAGCATATTTGAAATCTGGACAATCCAAGGAAATTTGGGATGCACTCCCCTATACCATGGCCATTAGTCACTGGCGAGACTGCTGGGAAGCCACAAGTTCAGCCCTCTGTGGAATGTACATTCCAAAGTAGAAGAAATGCCAGATGTGAATAGATCCCTATTATTTTCTCTAGGCCCAAATTCTTACTATAAGGCTTGACCTGCACATAGGCCGTCTGAGCAGCTGCTGCTGCTGTCAGGTCATCCAAGGGGCATCGGAGTGATCCTCACTACCCCAGATCTCTCTTGCTTGCCTGCCCCAGTGCCTGGGTTTCACTGCTTTGAGGTGAGGAGCTGCCTCCAGAGAGTCCCTGGGTGTTACCTATTAGCATATCATTTAGTTATTGGTGGCCTGGAGGAAAATAGTGTCTTGAAGGGAGCTTGTAAGGGCATGGGGTACCAGGTCATCTAGGGTTTTCTGGTTATAAGGTAGCTGATACACCCACGTAGGTCACCTTAAAATGGAAGGGGTGGGGAGCAATTGGGGAGCATTATTATAAGGAAGCAAAGGCAGAACCAGGATTTACAAAGCTATTCAGATCCAGATGTTGCTCTAGAGAACACCCAAGGGCCACTTCCTCAGTTCTGCATAGACCCCTCTTGTTAAGTCTGCTTCTTGTTGCACATCTCTCTGTTCCATACTTACCATGGCCTAGCTAATCTTTATTCTAGCCTCAAGTCTAAGTTCTGAATGAGCCATAGTTCTTGCTCTAGTACATCAACCGAGTTGGGTAAAGCCCTTATCTTCTGGCCACATGATGGGCCCTGACTAGCCTATCATGGTCAAACCTCAGGCCAGATACTGCCATGGACTGATCAGTGGCCAGCCCATGACCGCTGCCAGCACAGAGCTGTTTCCCTCAGTGGGAGGTTGCCAGTGAGCCAGTTCCCGCTTGAGGGAGATATTGAGCAGGGTGGGCATTGCCCATGTCCAGGACTGGCACTGTCAGGGAGATTGGGTTGGGGGATAATAGAAGAGGTTGACACAAGGAAAGGAAGCAGTGGCATAGGGAGAGAAAGGGGACCATAGATAAATTGTCTTTGAGATCCTGCATGTAAAATGCTTTGCAAACCATCAAGTGCTCTGAAAACCACTATTCGAGAGTAAGGTATTTATAAAGTGTGCAATTTTGCCTCTGGACAACACATAACAGCTTGAGTCAGACAAAAGTTTTTCTTGTGACAAATGAACATAGACTCTTAGCCTGGGATCCCCCCAAAGCAGAGTCTCAGACAAAGTCCTGTATGCAGGGGGGCTTGTTTGGGGTGTGGTCCCAAGAAGCAGGTCAGGGACAAGGGGAGTGAAGAGAGAAGGAGGATAGTCACTAGAAGGATTCTTTTTGACATTGGGCCTGGTCCTTAATTCCTCCAGGGCCTTTTGAGAAACCTTGTGGAGTGTAGGGGGAAGAATTTATCCATTGGTTCTCACTCACCCCCACATTTCCGTGTTTCCATGTGTGAGTGCAGAGCTGCTTCCTGTGAGCCTCCCACCTGTAAGAAAGGCAGTGAAAGGTACCACCACTTTTTCTGCACCTCAGGAGGTTGGTCCAAGCCTTCGGGGCCCAGTGTCTGGAGTAAGAGGGGGGTTACAGAGAGGACACAAGAGGCCTCCCAATAAATCCAGCCATGATCAACTTTTGTGAATAAAACTCTCTCTTGTGAAGGAAACCCATTTTCATCAGTTCCTGGGTGTTTTCTTCCATGTGACATGCAAAAATCTTACCCAGATCAATTACCTTCATTTCTTAAGGAAGACAATTTA
>PVIY010046733.1:0-18267 GCA_004026745.1 Myrmecophaga tridactyla
TGTAATTCACAATATCATCACATAGTTGCATATTCATCATCATGATCATTTCTTGGAACATTTGCATCTATTCAGAAAAAGAAATAAAAAGAAAACAGAAAAAAATGCATACATACCATACCCCTTCCCCTCTCTTTCATTGATCACTAGCATTTCAACTAAATTTATTTTAACATTTGTTCCCCCTATTATTTATTTTTACTCCATATGTTTTACTCATCTGTTGATAAGGTAGATAAAAGGAGCATCAGACACAAGGTTTTTACAATCACACAGTCACATTGTGAAAGCTGTATCATTATATGATCACCTTCAAGAAGCATGGCTACTGGAACACAGCTCTACATTTTCAGGCAGTTCCCTCCAGCCTCTCCATTACATCTTGACTAACAAGGTGATATCTACTTAATGCATAAGATAACCTTCAGGATAACCTCTTGACTCTGGAATCTCTCAGCCATTGACACTTTATTTTGTCTCATTTCACTTTTCCCCCTTTTGGTCGAGAAGGTTTTCTCAATCCCTTGATACTGAGTCTCAGCTCATTCTAGAATTTCTGTCCCATGTTGCCAGGAAGGTCCACACCCCTGGGAGTCACGTCTCATGTAGACAAGGGGAGGGTGGTGAGTTTGCTTGTTGTGTTGGCTGGAGAGAGTAGCCACATCTGAGCAACAAAAGAGGTTCTCTTGGGGGTGTCTGTTAGGCCTAATTTTAAGTAGGCTTGACCTATCCTTTGTGGGGTTAAGTTTCATATGAACAAACCACAAGATTGGAGGCTCAGACTATAGCTTTGATTGTCTGCACTGCTTGTGAGAATATCAAGAATTCAACTTGGGGAAGTTGAATTTTTCCCCTTTCTCACCATTCCCCAAAGGAAACTTTGCAAATACTTTTTTATTCACTTGTTCAAATCACTCTGGGATTTATCAGGGCATCACTTGATCATTTTTTTTTTTTTACTGCATGACCGATCATGCTGTTAAAAGGCCTTAGGTCTCCTTGGGGAAAGGTGGGAGTAAGGTTAACAATATAAATTTTGGGCAATGTTAAAGGGTCCTTCCCCAAGGGTACCCAGCCCTCCCCTCATTCAAGGGGCTCTGTGTCTGCAAACTGTCTCAAGTCTGGAATTGATTAAGGGGCTCTGACTCTCTGCTGTTGTAATTCAAGTTAGACTTCTGTTTACTTGACTTAGAATTCTTCTGCTTATACTGCTCAAAGGATAATTTACTAGATTGCCCATCTATTTTACTGATCTACTAGCCAGTGCAACAAGTCTCTGCAAGCCAGATTATTTTGACTGCTGCTTTGGGTCTGCTGCACATTACAGTGGCTATGCCCACCTTGTCTATGGTGATTAACTGTCACCCCATGGCGTTTGCCAACTTGGTATGCAATCTGTTTAAGGATTCCAGCTCAGTGACAGCAGTTTCCACAGTAATATCTGACCTACACAGAAGGGCTACTATAGAGCTCTTGAGGGATAATGGAGATAGTCTCACAAATTTCTCAAGGTTCTGGTGAAAGATGCATCCTCTTGACATTCCTGGGGTATGTCAACAGGTCTTCCATGTTAAATGCACTTTAAAATTCCAGTTTGTCTAAGCCTCTGTATCCCCTCATCTACATTATACCAGGGTGGTTCTGGCATTTCAACCTCAGGTAACGTCATCATGTTTTTATCCATGTTTCAGCCAACCATCCAAACAAACCATTAATGTCCTTTGTAACTCCTTGAGCTACAACATTGAATACAGAATCTCAGCTTAGTTGGCCCATGTCAATAAATTCAGCTTGATTCAACTTTATATTCCTTCCCCAATTATCCCACACATTTAATATTCATTCCCATGCATATTCCCCTGGTTTATGTCTACATAAATTGGAAAACTCATACAATTCTTTTGGAATATAGTGTACCTCCTTATGGGTCACACTTTGACATCACTTTTTGGGGTGGTTGGGCTTTAGTCTAGTTATAGTTCTTGAAGGAAAGAGGGGTGGTGGGGGTGGGTCATGAAAAGAAATAGAAGTGTCCTTCAAGCCAATTATCTCAGGGCATTCCATTGCAATTTCATCTGGTGAAAAAGGATTAGTCATTCCAAACAGAACAGTGAGGGCTGTTTACCCAGAGGAGGGTTAATTGCCTTAGGTATAGGTTGGATAGCAGACTCCTCTGGGCAGACTGGAGGCCCGGAAACTGTTTCCTCAAGGCAGGCTGGAGGTAGGGAAGCTCATTCCTCAGGGCAGTCCATTACAGGTCTATCTAGCAAAGGCTTAGCAGATTCCAGGGAATCCATCTCCCCGTTGTCATCCTTATCAAGCCATATATGCCCATTACTTTTCTAATCAAAGTCATTACTTTAACAACAGACTCCCTGGAAGTTTGAGATTTTAGTTTACATTGTAAATCTGCTATTTGCACAATGAGGCTAGTTGTCTTGTTTTCAGAGATTTCATGCCTTTGACCATGGGAAATAAAATTTCATTTCAGGGCAAACATGGAGGCTTTTACATCATTTATAGGGCACTTAAGTTGCAAATTTGAAGCCTTCAGACCATCCCTTTCCCTCATCAATGTATCTAGTACATCTAGCAATAACCAGCCAACATAATTATACCTCTTAATTCCACAAAACTCCATAAATGTGTGAAAATACTCTCATGTAAACCTGCATACAAGTAGCAGAATCTACTGGTGATGTTTTGAGTATCTCTCTTGCCAACTGACCCCAAGGATTGTCAGTGCCATCTTAAATTATTGGAAACAGAGTCCTTAGTACCTCTGAGTCTAATCAGAGTAGAAAACCAATCATAAAACCCCATAAGGTTCTGTTTCTCAAGAAACAGTGGTTCTCAAGAACCACTCCAGGTAACAAGCCTTATTAGCCAGGGATCTCTAGAGAAACAGACAAGCAGGTGATATCTGTAAATATGAGATTTTTAAAGGTGTCTCATGCAACCACAGGATTGGAAGAGTCCAAAATCTGCAGGGCAGGTTGTGAAGCTGGCAGCTCCAATGAAAGGTCTGGATGAACTCCAGGGGAGATGCTCACTGGCTGAAGAAATAGTGAAAACAACCCTCTCCTTTGTTAAAAGTCTCAATTGATTGAGGTTATGTTATTGTTGGGAGACACGCTTTAGTTGATCACAGATGTAATCAGCTACAGACGCAATTGACTGACTGATGATTTAATATACCAACCTTCTGGTTTATCAATCAGCCATGAAATATCCTTGCAGCAATGATCAGGCCAGTGTTTGCCTGTCCAAATAACTGGGCACCATCACTTGGTCAAGTTGACCCTAGAACCTAATCATCACATATGGCAATTCACATGGCATAATCTTCTTTCTCTTCTGTGTTCCAGTGATTTCCAGCTTCTGGCTCATCCCTATGGCTTCTTTCTCTGTCCAATTTCTTTTGCTCATAAAGATTTCATCCATATTAGATTAAGGTTCACCCCCATTTGGTATGAGCACCTTTAACTAAAAACAACATCAGGTAGGGCAGCAGTGGCTCAGTGGCAAAGTTCTTGCCTGCTGTGCTGGAGACCTAGGTTCAATTCCCGGAGTCTGTCCATGTGAAAAAAACAAACAAAAAACCCATCAAATGTCTTATTACAAATAGGTTCACACACACAGGACCTGGGGGTGGGATCTGAAAAATGCGTTTTGAGGAGGGCATGATTCAGTCCCCAAAAAGTAGTAAAAGAAATTCAGATATATTAAACCAATGTTGCCTTCTGTAAGTTGCTGTTACTTGCAGGGGCAAAATTATATATGTATACATTTTCATTATTTCTGAGGGTATTTCTTAGTAAGGGTGTGTTTGGGTAGGTATGCCATGATATAGACTGTCACAGGGCAGAGTCCTGGAGGGTCTGAAAACTACATGGAAACAAAGAATGTCTGATAAAGGAGGGGCTGAATGACATGAGAGAATACCTGAAGATGATAGAAGGTGGATTTTGAAAACAAATATTGCCTTTTTTTTCCCTAGAATCTCTAGACATTTTTTCCTAGACTTGGTACAGGGTATGGCCTTTATTAAATGACTTGACAGAGCTTGATGCCTTTTTTTAAACAAACAAACATAAACTCAGCTTCTAATATGGCAAGCATAGCATTTAGTATACAGCACTAGGATAAAAAAAATAAGGCTCATAGTATTAATTTGTTCTATATCTTACTCTTTATTCTATTATTTCTGTTTTCTGATCTCTCCCTCTGAGTGAGCACAGTTAATATTTCACCCTGGCTTTTCCAAAGGGCAAAAATCAAGACCATTTTCTAGGTTACTGGGTTGTCCTGTCCTTAGAGCATGATTATTTCCTTAGCCACCAAACAAGAGCCCCAAACACCTCAACCTGCTCTGCCTGTGCAGACTAAGAGACAGCAATCCTTTCTGACACTGCTGTTTACACAGGGGGGCTGTAATGACAGCTGAGGGAGCAGGGGACCACCCAGCAGACTGTTTATATTCTGAGCCCTGGAAATCAACTCTGTTTACACAGTGTTTCAGTTGCAGGTCTGGCTCCCCCAGCACATGGGCCTGTATTTGTACAGAGTTGGAACTGTTATAATTAATGATGTCCTGACTAGTGAGAGCTATTAATGAGACAGTGCTGAGTTGAGAGCTAAGAATCTGATCTTCCAGAAGATTTCTGCTCCTCTCCTGCCCTGGAGAAGTTGGAGCAAACATAGAGATGATCTTCTTCATTCCCCACCCCAATTTTCTTCATATGCTTCTTCATATGTGTAATAATCAAGATGCTTTGTGAAGTGAGGGAACCCACAATTTAGGAGAAACAGGGTTTTGCTATTTTTATAGCCAGCACATATATTTTAAAGGAAATCCATTTGAGTTGTCAATGTAGTAGAAAAGAGCATGTTTTTTAGGTTTCATGACAGATTTGGGTTAAAAATGCTGCTATGCCATTACTTGCTGTGTGATCTTTACTAGCTTAATCACCCTCAGATAATTTCTTCAAATGCTAAATAATTAAAACTGTGTACTTTTTCAGGCACATTAAAACTTGATGGCAATAATGAATTTGAAACATTGGACACATTGTAGTACTGATAGTACAAAGTTTCCTTCCCTACTTTTCATAAGATCTGTGAAAAGGAGACCTGTCTCCATGTTTTTCATAATGGCTTACATATCAATTTATATTTTAAGTAACTTTTCTTATTAATAAATATTCATTTATAGTTAATTTACAAAAGGATAAATAAAAGCAATATAAGTCCTCGACCTAGATCTAACCCTTGCTAACAATTTGATGCATATGTTTTCCATTTTTTTCTGTCATACATACATTTCTAATAAAAAGAGAATCATGCTAAGAAACAATTTTCCATTCCAATTTTAAAAATTCAATAATATAACGTCTTTTGTAGTTCTCATTCTTTATCATTTTAATAGACTACCTTTAAGGTTCACATATCTGTCTTATTTAATGTCACTACAGTGTTATGAAACAGGTCATTTCACTATTTTTAATTTAAGGAACATGAACCTAGATAGGTTAAGTGAGTTGGCTGAAATTACCCAGTATTTGACAGAGATAGCAAGAACCAAGGGGCAGTAGAAGAGCTGATTAGGCTAGAAAGTTTCATTCCTTCAGGATTTAAGTATTCATCCAGATGATAAAGGGACTCCTTTCTTTATCAGGAATGAATCACATGAAGGATCACAGGCTTTGTAGAATTTAGTTATGGGAGGTATTCTGAGGCACAGAGGATTCTAAAGGAAACTGCCTTCTCTGCTCTAAATGCAGCTGAGCCGAACACCAGTGTACATGCAGTTACACATTTTGGAGCACTTTAACACTGCTTCTTCTCTTCTCAATTATATCTTATCCAAACTGTCCATACAAGTGGTTAACTGAAAAAGTTGGTTAAGTAACTGTATCAGTTAAGATTTCTTTTGATTGCAATGAAAAATAACAATCACTAATATTTACTGAACTCTTCAACATGCTTGACACTAAGTGCTTCATATGCATTAACTCATGTCATCATTACAAATGAGAAAACCGAGGCATAGAGAGTTTAAGTAAATTGCTCAAGGTTACATGGCAATGTAGGTTGGATCCAGAGCTCACTGGGACTGTGCTACACTCTTTTACTGTGAGAGATTTAGTGAACTCTGGCTTATACAAGACAGGCAATTTCTATGTCATTTAAGAAGACTGATTCTTGCCTACTAAATGAATCCCACCAGTCACAGAAATAAGCAAAAACATGTTCCCATGTTTGCTGTGGGGGGCAGATTTCCCCTCATGCTCAGTTTAGTAATCAGGTGGCTACCAGATGATTTCATTGGGAATTTCCAGTTAAAATTTCTATGAACATATCTGTAAAATTAAAAAAAAAAGACACTCATGAACTTATTCATTTATGCTTATGGGAAATAACCTTTCAAACTGTTTTGTTTTCCTTCCTTAGATCTAATATTATATTCATTGTAAAGCTCATAAGAGTTGAATCTTAGAAGTGATGAATTGGAGAACTGAACAGACTATTTGGGGAGACAACCATTTATATAGATGAGCATTAACTAAAAGCAGCTAGTAGGAAAGAAGGAGGTATCTCCAACTTTATCACCAGCTTCTGTTCACTTTGTACATTTTAGAGCTTTCATATTCATTCATTAATTTAAACATTCCCAAACCTCTAAAGTCCATGCTTCTGTATATGTATTTGTTTTCAGAAAGCAGCTGCAAACACCCATGGATTATATTGAACTGAATATTCTCCCTCTAGGAGTTCTTGCTTATAATAATAATTTAAAAAAAGCTTGATGCTCTTCCAGAGAGTGTATAGTTACCTCTATGAGTCATACTTAGAATATAATCAGTTTATTTCTAATTTTCTTGAGATGTTTAAATTACACAACATATATGGTGATGTTTGAAACTTGAAAACAAAGACCAATGCTCCCATGCAAAAATAGGAATTATTTTTTCTTTAAATATTAAACTTTCATTTGTAAGGGATTATATTATAAGATCAAATGGTTTAATTTTCTTTTAATAATTGAACTGTATTTTCTTTGTAGTGCTGTACAATTGACTTATTTTTATCCAGTAAATAAATTGTTATTTCCATTGTAGAAGACAATGCAATATACATTCATTTTTATTGTTAAAAATGCTATCATCATATTTAGGGCTAGTTTGATTGCAGGGGGAGTTTTGGAATGTAAGGATTGCTTTTATTAAGGTACTATCTTCAATGTGTAAGTATAAGCCTTTTTAAAAAAATTTAAAAATTTATTATGGCAATGTGTATATATATATATATAAAACATAATATTTGCCATTTTACCCATTTTTTTCTTTGTTTTAATATTTTATTGATAAAACAGCATATAAACACACCCATTATTAACATACAAATATTCCATACATGGTGTACAATAAATGGCTCCAATATCATCACACAGTTGTATATTCATCACCAAGATAATTTTTAAGAACATTTGCATCACCCCAGAAAAAGAAAGAAAAAAGAAAATACTCATACATTTCATTCCCCTTACCCCTCCCTCACATTGACAACTGGTATTTCCATCTACCCAATATATTTTAACCTTTGTTCCCCCTATTATTTGTTTATTTTTTATCCATATTTTTTACTCACTTGCTGTGTCAGCTTAGAGAGAGAGGCCACATCTGAGCAACAAAAGAGGTTGTCTGGGGTGACTCTTAGGTCTCATTTTAAGTACACTTAGCCTATCCTTTGCAGGAATAAGTTTCATAGGGTGAACCCCAAGATTGGGGGCTTGGCCTATTGATTTGGTTGTTCCCACTGCTTGTGAGAGTATTGGAAATTCTCCAAATGGGGAGGTTGAATCTTTCCCCCTTTCTCCCCATTCCCCTAAGGCAACCCTGCAAATACTTCTTTATTCACTGTCCAAATTTATTGGGGCATCACACTAACCTGAACAAACCAACAAAATCTCATGCCCTATTCAAGATTCCCTGTACTCATAGTGTTCAACTAAACTGACCATACAAGTTAAATTAGGAAACACACTACGCAAAATATATATTTTGTACCAAATAAACATTTCTCCCTTTAGTCTCACACAGAAGTTGAAGTTTTAAGATATGAATGATTTCATCCTTTATGTGTAAGGCTTTCTGTTACACATGGAGAGATTTAGTCAGTTTTCAAGTTTGGCTAAAAAAAAACAAAAATAAAAACTGAGCTAGTGCTCATGAAAAATGATATGTATCCCCATAGTATAAAAATTTGAGTAAAAATGTAATATTTACAAAATGCCAGATACTTGCATCTTTCCTTATATCATCCTACTTAAAATCCTGTAAAGCAGGTACAGATGAGGTAGTGAAGATTAGGAGAGGAAAAGTGAATTTCCCAAGCTCATTATATTGGCTAAATTGCCAAACAAAATATACAGCTTGGTTAATTCATCCTAAAGCCCATTTCTTGTCCACAATACCATGCCCACAAGGAAACAAGGAATCCAATATTTAGATTTTAAACTTTGAGAAGAGTGACCATGTAACACATTTTCTGTGACAGTTAGATTTAAAACATTGTGTCTCATTCTCAAGTAGTGTGATCTGATTTTTGGTTTGGATAACATGCTCACTTTCCACAGTGCTAGTGAATTAACTCTTCTAACTATGTTGAACATACACTTCAGTCAAAGAGCTGGCTGCTCAATTTAACAATCTTCTTGACTGCTTTCTCTCCTTATGTAATTGACTGGTTGTTGGAGTTAGTTTTTAATTGGAGACATTGCAAGGGAATCCCTGTGGCCTCATTATAACTTTTCTAGAAGCAGTGAGGTAAGACCACATTTAAACAAAATTAAGACAGATCTGCAAAAGGAAGTGGTGATATTAGAAACATTTGGGAGGCAGTTGTTAAAAATGTATAGAGGATCTTGGTAAATTCTGCATTCTGATGACTGACAACATACAATGTTGAGTCACAAAACCCCTAACCAACTCAATGTGGTCTTAAATTAAATAAGCAGAAAACTGAGAATATTGTAATATGAAAAAGTATGGGAAATGCTATGTTTTGTACTATAGATGGCAAAAGATAAAATTTGAAAGGTGTCAGTGCATCTGGTTGATTTTTTAAAAAGCATTTAAAAATTCTAAGTGGAAATCTTGCTAACAGTTCTGACATGTAGGCAATATTGAAGAAAAATATCAATTAGCATTTTGGTTGAGGAAGAATGTTTATCTTTTGTACAAAAAACTACTGACCAGTGAAGTCTAATATGTAAAACAAAAAAATTAGAATACATGAACAATGGTTGGAGGATTTAGTTTAACTCCATTAAATATAGAATATCTCTGTAGATTCAGGAGAATGTGTTTTAAGCTCTAGTCTTTCCTTTAAGAGTTGTGTTAGCCTTGGCAAGCCACTTAATTTTTCCATGACTTGTTTTTTTGTTTTGTTTTGTTTTCTTCTCAACTGAAAATTTCAATACATTCAATAGTGGAACATTTTAGCAGGCATTTGAAACAAGGTCTCCATCCTCAAGGAACTCATGTGAAGTGGAGGAAGAGAGGCCTATGAACAAATGAAATAAGGTAACATAGATGAGATAGATTAAAGCAAGGATATGCTATGTCTAAATTCTCAACAAAAATAAGCACCAAGATGTAAACTTAAAAAGAAATATGTAAATCGTATATGAGAAAAACTTTTGAATACTCCTAAAACAACAAAATTAGACTTGAACTAATAGAAAGGCACTCTTGTACTTGCTTCAGAAAATTGAACATTATAAAAATGCCAATGTCAATTACTATGTTAATACACAAATTTAACACAATAATAATAATAAATCTTTTTCTTCTGGAGATGGTAAGTTGATTCTTAACTTCACATGTGAAAATAAGCAAAAAGAATAGCCAGAACAACCCTAAAAATAGAATAATGACTGAAATTACTAGTCCTGTCTTATTTTGAAACATACCATAAAGTCTTATGATTAAAACAGTGTGGTACTGGCAATTGATTATACAGACCTATAGAACACTACAGAAAGCCCAGAAATAGATTAAACTATACAAAGAAATTAAGTATAGGATTAAGGTAGTTGTTCAAATCAGTCACAGAAAAAGATGAACTTTAGTAAATGGTTGGTGGTAAGAGAATGAAATAGGTATTAAGAAAAAAGAAACAATTGGATTTATTCCATACCATAAATTTGCATAAACTCCAAATGAATCACAGTTGTAAGTGCAAAAACATAATACTACACAAGCATTAAAGATTTTAAATAGAGGATCAATTTCTTTAAAACTGGGAGTAGAGAAAGTACCATAAATAAAACTACATAAAAATAAAGGGGACTCAAAAAACAATAACTGAGAGACAATACTGGTAAACATAACACAGACATAGGGTTTATCTCCCTAATAGATGAAGAACTCCAAAAAAAATCTGGAAGCAAAAATGCTAAAAACTATAACAATAGGCAAAATAAAGAGATGACATCTAAAATTATTTAACATTTTAAACATATTAAAAAAAAACTAAACATGCAGAAAAAGCTTTTCTTTGCTCAAGAGAAAAGTACCACCCTGTTCAACTTATTGAAGCTTTATAGTATGATTTAGTATCTGATCGGGTTGGTGACCACACTGTTTTAGTCTATAAAAAATTAACTTAAAGAAGCTTGACATCTCTGTGATGTGAAATCATCTTATCCAAGGTTTATGTTGTCCCATTTCCTTAAGTCTTTGTGTCTTTCAAGAATATTCTTCTCATAGACTCAACAAAAAAAATTCCTGTTTTATTTTGCTTCTAGGTATTTAACTTTTTTAGTGGTCTTTTAAATGGAGATGTTCTTTTCATTACATTTTTTAACTGATTGGGCTTGGTAAATACAAAAGCAGAATAAATGAAACTGAGAATTGAAAAAAAAACAGAGAGTATAAACAAAATCAAAAGTTGGTTCTTTGAGAAGATCAATAAAATTGATAAACTCTTAACTAGACCGAACAAGAAAAAGAAGATGCAGATAAATAAAATCAAATATGAGGAGAAAATTCCTACTGACCTCATAGAAATAAAAAGAAACATAAGAGGATACCATGAATAACTGTTTGCCAAAAAAATTAGACAAATTAGATGAAATGGACAAATTCCTAGAAACATAAGAACAACCTACACTGATTCTAGAAGAAACAGAAAACTTCAGCAGACCAATTACAAATAAAGAGACTGAATCCATCATCAAAAACCTACCCACACAGAAAAGCCCAGAACCAGAAGGGTTCACAGGAAAATTCTACCAAACATTCCAAGAAGACTTAACTCCAATTCTGCTCAAACTCTTCTGAAAAATTGAAGAGGAGGGAACACTATCCAACTCATTCTATGAGGTCAACATCACTCTAATACCAAAGCTAGATAAAGATGGTACAAGAAAAGAAAATTACAGATCAATTTCTCTGATGAATTTAATTTCAAAATTCCTCACCAAAATATTTGCAAATCAAATCCAATAGCATATTAAAAGAATTATATAACATTATCAGGTGGGTTTTATCCTAAGTAAGCAAGGGTGGTTCAACATGAAAAATTCAATTAATGTAATACATAACATTAACAAAAGGAAGGGCAAAAAACTACATGCTCATTTCAATTGATGAAGAAAAGGCATTTGACAATATCCAGCAAACTTTCTTGATAAAAGCATTTAGGGAAATAAGGATAGAAGGAAGCTTCCTGCACATGATAAAGGATATAAATGAAAAACCCAGAGCTAGCATCATACTCAGTGGTGAAGAAAGCTTTCCCAGTAACATCTGAAACAATACAAGGATGCCCACTGTCACCACTATTATGGAATATTTTACAAGAAGTTCTAGCTAGAGAAGCTAGGCAAGAAAAGAAATAAACAGATTCAAATTGGAAAAGAAGAAATAAAACTTTCATTACTTATAATGACATGATCTTATATATACAAGGCCTGCAAAATCAACAACAAAGCTACTAGAGCTAATAAATGAGCTCAGTAAAGTGGTGGGATAGAAGGTCAAAATGAAAAAAAATCAGTAGTATTTCTGTTTACTGGTAATGAGCAATCTGAAAATGAAACCAAGGAAGAAATTCCATTTACAGTAGCAACTAAAAGAACCAAATATGTAGGAATAAATTTAACCAAAGATGTAAAAGACTTGTACCAAGAAAAGCACAAGATAGTGAAAAAAGAAATCAAAGGTGTCCTAAATAAATGCAAGGACATTCCACGTTCATGGATTAAAAGATTAAATAGCATTAATTTGTCAATACTACCCAAATTGACTTAGGAATCAATGCGATCCCAATCAAAATTCCTATGGACTACTTTGCAGAAATGGAAAAGCCATTTATTTGGAAAGCTTTTCCAAATCAATGTTGAAAAAGATTTATTATTAGCTGAAAACATCTTGAAAAAGAAGAATGACGTTGGAGGACTCACACTTCCTGGCTTTAAAGCATATTAGAAAGTCACAGTTCTCAAAACAGCATGATACTGGCATAAAGATAGATATGTAGACCAATGAAATAAAATTGAGAGTTCAGAACTAGACCATAATATCTATGGGAAATTGATATTTGACAAGGCTGCAAAGTTCACTCAACTGGGACAGGACAGTCTCTTCAACAAATGGTGTTGGGAGAACTGGACATGTATATGAATTAAAACGGACCCCTATCTCACCCTTGTGAAAATTAACTCAAAGTGAATCAACAACTTAAATATAAGAACCAGGACCATAACAATCCTAGAAGAAAATGTAGAGAAAAATCTTCAAAGCCTTGTGTTAGGCAATGGTTTCTTAGAATTTATACCTGAAACCCAAGCAACAAATAAAAAAAGAGAGAAATGGGATTTCCTCAAAATTAAATGCTTTTATGCTTCAGAGGGCTTTGACAAGAAAGTGAAAATGTAGCCTATACAATGGGAGAAAATATTTGGAAACCACAAATCCAATAATGGTTTAATATCCAGAATATATAAAGAAATCCTACAACTCAGTAATAAAATGACAAACAAACCAATATAAAATGGGCAAAATACTTGAATAGACATTTTTCCAAAGAGGAAATACAAATGGCTAAAAAGCACATATTCAACACCACTATTAGAGAAATGCCAATAAAAACCACAATGAGATATCATTTCATCCCTACTAGAATGGCCACTATTAAGAAAACTGAAAACTGTGTGTGCTGGAGATGATGTGATATGGAGAAACAGAAACACTTATTTACTGCTGATGGGAAAGTGAAATGGTGCAGCCACTGTGGAAAACAGTTTGGTAGTTTTAAGGAAGCTAAGTACAGAATTGATACATGACCCAACAGTCCTACAGCTAGGTATATACTGAGAAGAACTGAAAGCAAGGCTTGAACAGTGTTCTAGTTTGCTAGCTACTAGAATGCAATATATCAGAAATGGAATGGCTTAAAAGCTACTTGGAAATTTATTAAGTTGTTATTTTATAGTTCTAAGACTGAGAAAATATCCCAAAGTAAGTCTATAAGAAAATCCAAATAAAGGCACCAAGAGGTTACCTTCACTCAAGAAAGGCCAATGACATTCAGGGTTCCTCTCTCAACTGGAAAGGCACATGGTGAACATGGTGAAGTCTGCCAGCCTTCTCTCCAGGATTCTGGTTTCATGAAGCCCCTCTGAGGGCATTTTCCTTCTTCATCTCCAAGGATCTCTGGCTACGTGGGCTCTCGTGATTCTTGTGGTTCTCTTCTCTCATAACTCTGTTGCTATCTCCAAGATACTTTCTCTTTTAAAGGATTCCAGTAAACTAATAAAGACCCACCTTGAATGGGTGGAGTTACATCACCCTCTAATCAAGGTTAATACTAATAATTGAGCACATACCATCTCTGTGAAGATAATCTAATCAAGTTCCATCCTTCAGTGCTGAGTAGGGAGTAAAAGAAATGGATGATGAATCAAGATTAAAACATGGCTTTTCTAGAGTACATAATCCTTTAAACCAGCACATTCCACAGTCTGGACCCTAAAAAAAGATGTGTTTTCCCATATACAAAATGCACTCACTCCATCACAATATCAGAAGGTCTTAAAGCATTTCAGTAAACAATACAAATAAAATACAAAGTCAGAAACAGTACAAAATCTCATCAGAGTCAGCTACAGGCTTGGTCTGTCCTAAGGCAAGATTCTCCTCTGGCTCTGGATCTGTAAAACTCAGAACAAGTTATTCCCTTCTAAAATACAAAGGATGAACAGTCATAGGATACATATTCCCATTTTGATATGGAGAAATTGGAAAGAAAACGGGTCACCAGACCCAAGCAGTTTTGAAACCTGTAGGGCACATGCCATTAGATTTCAAAGTCTGAGAGTCACTTATCTTCAGGGCTTTAGAAAGTGACAGTCCTACCTTTTTCAAGGGCCTATGCAGTGGCCCCCTCTCTCTGAATGCAACCTTGGGGGACATTGGGGAGACCACCGTTTTCTTGGCTCCACCCACTCCAAGCATCAGGGCTGCACCTAGACTCTCTGCCATCTCCGGGGCACATGCTCAACCCCTCCATGTGGTGGCAGCCAGGCTTTCCCCAATCCTCAAGGATGTGCTCCACCCTCACTGAGGCCTGAGAAAACACAAATCACCCACTGCAAAGTGGAAAGCCCACCCTCTCCACGTGCTTGGATGAGTCTGCTCTCCTATTCCAAGGTTTCCTGAGCCTAGACTTTCACTCTCACAGTTCTGCCTCTGAATTTATTTTTCCACCGATGTGTCCTTTCTCTGTCCCTCTCAGTCCATACTGGCAGTGGTTCTGTTTATACAGATTCCACAACAGTCTTGTTGGCTTTCTGTGCAGTAGCCTCAGATCATGTCCATCAGACACGAGTTTCCAAAAATTCTTACTGGATAACTCCATCTCCAATCCTGGCTCTTTCTAAAATGGCTAACTGGTTCTACATTTGGTTAAATCCTCACATGGGGCACTATTCTCTGGGATCTCCCTTCCAGAAAATCCAAAATTTTCCAGATAATCAATTTCTGGTTTCTTTGTACCCAAGAGTTCAGTTCTCAGCATATTGCTTTCCCATCACATTTTGCTATAAACTGCAAGAAGAAACCAGGCCATACTTTCCATACTTAATTTGGAAATCTCTTCTGCTAAGTATCCAAGTTCAGGTTTTTAAAATCTACCTTCCAGCTAAAGCCACTAGTCAATATTGCCAGATTACCTGCCATTTTAGAAGGATCACCCTCCTTCCAGTTTACAATAACACATGACTCATTTCTGTCTATAGCCTCATCATTGGCATCTTCAGAGTCCACATTTCTACCACCTTTCTCTTCAAAGAATTCTATACCTTCTTTATCAAACACCTCACAATTCTTCCAAAATCTTCCCCTTATCCATTTAAAAAGCTATTCTAATATGTTTGATACTTACAAACCACAGCAGCATCCCACTTCTCCAGAATCAAAATCTGCTCTAGTTTGCTAGCTTTGGGGATGCAAAATACCAGAAATGGAATGGCTTTAAAAAGGGGACTTTAATAAGTTGCAAGTTTACAGTTTTAAGGCTGTGAAAATGTCCCAATTAATGAGAGTCTATAAAAATGTCCAAATTAAGGCACCAACAAGAGGTTACCTTCACTCAAGAAAGGACAATGAAATTCAGAGATTCTTTCTCAACTAGAAAGGCACATGGTGAACAGTGGTGATGTCTGCTAGCATTCTCTCCAGGCTTCTTGTTTCATGAAGCTCCCCTAGGGGCATTTTCCTTCCTCATCTCCAAAGGTATCTGGCTGCATGGGCTCTGTAGTTCTCATGACTCTCAATCTTTCTCCAAAATATTTCCTCTTATAAAGGATTCCAGTAAATTAGTCAAGACCCACCTGAAATTGGGTCAGTCTTATCTCAGTGGAGATAATCAAGTTTTGATTATCCATACTGAATAGGGATTAAAGGAAAGGCTGCCTCCCAAAATGGATTGGGATTAAGACATGGCTTTTCTAGGGCACATAATCCTTTCAAACAGACACAAAGTCATAGGTTATGAAGCACAAGAGTGAAAGTTACCTAAGGATTTGTACACTATTCTGGGGAGACATTAGAGCATTTCCAGTTGTACACAGGAAGAGCTGACTATTGTTAGGCAAAACATATGTCTGTTACTGAGGTCTATTTGGAAATTAAGTGTATTTCAAGGTGATGTGTGTAGCTGCCAAGTTGACAAGGGTGGACTGTCATGGTTGGGTTTTGGCGTCAACTTGGTCAAATGATTATACCCAGTTGTTTGGTCAGGCAAGCACTGGCCTGACCTTTGCTGCAAAGATATTTCATGGCCAGTGGATGAAATCATCAGCCAGTTGATTGCATCTGTGGCTGATTACATCTGCAGTCAACTAAGGTGCAAATCCCACAATTAGACAATACAATCATTTGAAGACTTTTAAAGAAGAAGAGAGACTCTTTCATGGCTTCTTCAGCCAGTGAGCCTCTCCTGTAAAGTTTGTCCAGATACATCATCAGAGCCTCCAGGTTCACAGCCTGTCCTAGGGATTTTGGACTCTTCCATCCCCACAGTTGTGTGAGACATCTTTATAAATCTCATATTAATATATTTCTCCTATTGATTCTGCTTCTGTAGAGAACCCTGACTAACATAACTCCAGAAAATCCATGTTCTTTTAATCTGTTCTTTTTTTTTTTGCATAGACAATCACCAGGAATTGAACCTGGGTCTCCAGCATGGCAGGCAAGAACTCTGCCTGCTGAGCCACCATGGCCCACCATAATCCATTATTTTGAGTTAGAACTATTGATGGTTGAGATTTTTTTTACTTCATTCTTTATAAAATATTTTTATTGTCAAATCTTGACAAACATACAAACATTCTATACATGGTGAACAATCAATAGCTTATAATATCATCACATGGTTGTGTATTCATCACCATGATAATTTTTAGAACATTTGCATCTCTACAGCAAAAGAAACAAAAATGAGAAAAGAAAAAACTCCTGCATACAATATCCCTTACCCTACCTGTCATTGACCACTAATATTTCAATCTACTCAATTTATGCCTATTTCTTGTTTATTTTTTATCCATATTATTTACTCATCTGTCCATACCCTAGATAAAAGGAGCATTAGACACAAGGTTCTCACAATCACACAGTCACATTGTAAAAGCTTTATCATTATACAATCATGTTCAAGAAACATGACTACAGGAATAGAGCTCTGCAGTTTCAGGTACTTCCCTCTAGCCACTCCAATACACCATAAACTAAAAAAGGGATATATATATAATGCATAAGAATAACCTCCAGGAAAACCTCTCAACTCTGTTTGAAACCTCTCAGCCACTGCTACTTTATTTTTCCTCATTTCTCTCTTCACCCTTTTTGTCAAGAAGGTTTTCTCAATTCCTCGATGTGGAATCCCAGCTCATCCAAGGATTTCTGTCACATGTTGCCATGGAGGTTTATACTACTGGGGGTCATGTCCCATGTAAAAGTGGAGGACAGTGAGTTTGCTTGCCCTGTTGGCTTAGAGAGAAAGAGGCCACATCTGAGCAACAAAAGAGGCTGTCTGGGGGTGACTCTTAGGCTTAATTTTAAGTAGGTTTAGCCTATCCTTTGCAGGGATAAGTTTCAAGGGGTGAACCCCAAGATCGAGGCCTCAGTCTATTGATTTTGTTGTCCCCACTGCTTGCAAGAATATCAGGATTTCTCCAAATGGAGAAGTTAAATATTTCCCACTTTCTCCCCATTCCCTCAAGGGGACATTGCAAATATTTCTTTATTCACTGTCCCAATCACTCTGGGATTTATTGGGGCATCATCCTAACCTGGACAAACCAACAAAATCTCATGCTCTATTCAAGTTTCCATGTACTTATGTGCTCAATTAAACTGACCATACAAGTTAAATTACTAAATGCATTAGTCAATATATAAATTTTACACCAAATAAACATTTCTCCCTTTAGTCTCACATAGAAGTTGAAGTTTTAAAATATGGATGACCATCTATTTTCAACACCTTGCAATACTGACATTCCTTTGTTCTTCCTTATGAAAAAACATTTTTTTAATTTGTACATTTAATCACTATCATTGTACACTCTAGGCATTCCTAAATTATACCATCTGTCTTTATCATCTAGCTTTCCTTCTGGTTTCATACATACCCTCAGTCCTTCTCCCTCTATCATTCTTGCACCAATTGCCCAATCTCTACCCTATTTCT
>PVIY010046734.1:0-18273 GCA_004026745.1 Myrmecophaga tridactyla
CCAATTATAAAAGGAAATTTATAAAACAATGTGCATTTATTAAATATAAATAAATTTAATATAAATAAATTTATATTTAATAGAAAAAATAAATAAATTTATATTTAATAGAAAATAGAAATATAAAAAATCAACAACAAAATGTTAACAAAGCCAAAAGGTAGCTCTTTGAAAATATTGATAAAATTGATAAAACCCTAGCAAGATAGATTAAAAAGCATGAAGGAAGGAGTTTAGAAGGGAGGGAGAAAGAGAACACACACAAATTACCAATATTAGGAATGAATGAAGGCGTATCAATACTAACCTATAGACCTTAAAGGATCGTATGGGGATATTAGGAACAATTGTATGTCAATAGTTTTAGAAACTTAGATGAAATGCCAAAAAATTCTTTGAGAAAGACATCTGATTAAAGGTGCCATGATAAGGTAAAGAAAATATTAATAACTCTGTTATCTCGAAGAAATTAAATTAGCAATTAACAAAAGGATTCCCCACCATACACACATATACATACCCACACCCATAACTCCAGTCCCTGAGTGTTTTACGGTAGCTTTATCAAATATTTGTTTGAAAAAAATATCCCTTACACAATATCTTATCAAAAGTGGATAAGGAGGAATATTTCCTAACCTCATTTTATGAAGTCAATAAAACCATACCAAAATGTGAGATGCATTCAAGAAAAACATATTTCAGATCAGTGTCCCTCAAAAGTCTCTAATAGAATATTTGCAAATTGAATCCACCAACGATAAAACAACATGATGAAATGTTGTTTATTCTAGGAATAGTATTACATTAAAAAAAAATCAAACAGTGGAGTGATTTCAATAAAAATGGTGAAGTAGGGCACTTCAGGTCTGTCCCTTTCTAGAAACACTGCAAATACTGGCAAAAACTGTCAAAGTCAACCTTATTGGAAGATAGCCAAAGCTTTATAGCAACGAAATGCTAAACCTGGAGAAAGGTGTCTGAAACATGGTAGGAGAGCTCTGTGGCCATTTACCTTTGCCCCACCCTTTCCCCAGCCCTGGGGTGATGTTGAGGTGGCAGCCCATATTCTGAGTCTGGGTTTCAGGTTCTGAAATGGTCAGAGTGGACCTTGGTCCAAGGTAATTGTGTTTGTTTGCTTTGATCTCTCTGAGAGTTCTCTGAAAGATTTACACAAGGCTTGCTTTTGTTCCATCTAACTTGGAGCTCTCTTAGGGCAGAGAAGCAGCTACCTGGAGGCAAAAGATGTCCCTCAAAAATACTGAAATGCAAAAACATTAATATTGAAAGGTACAACCTACCACTGTGTAGGGCAAAGATAGTGATGTAGCAAACAATAGACGTGCTAAAAACCTGGAAAGAAAAGCTGGGGAGAAGGTTACTTTGAGGAATAAAGGCTCTGAAAGACTCCTTTTTATAAAAGGAAATTTATAAAACAATGTGCATTCACAGGGAGGACAAATATATAGTAAAGACCCTAATCCTTCATCTTTGATTGTACTTTAGGCTCCATGGTATGCAGTGATCAGTTTGAAATGCATATTGTAAACCCTCCTGAATAATTAATCTTAAAAAAAGAAGTATAGTTAATCCAATGGAGATAGAACAGAATTCTAAAATATCCTCAATTAATGCAAAAGGAGGCAGGAAAAGAGGAAAATGAAGAAAGATCAGATTGCACAAATAGAAAACAAATAGTAATTTAATAGCTTTAAAATCAATGTAGTGCCGGTTTGAAGCTATTATGTACCCCCAGAAAAGTCATGTTCTTTAATCCTCATTCAGTATTGCTGGGTGGGATCTTTTTTATTGTTTCCATGGAGATGTGAAACAATAAAATTGTGGGTGGTAACTCTTAATTAGTGGTTTCTCTTAGGATAAACCACCCCCTGAAGTAACCTACCCTTTGCAAACATTCCAAGAACCTTCCTCCACCCTTAATTTCCAGGAAGTCCCTTGCAAAACCAAACCTGCCCCAGCTCATGCAGAAGTCCCATGATTGTCTTTGCATCTGCACTTCAGCAGCTACAATCTTGCAATAAGCTCCCCTTATCCAACATCAGCCCTCTGGCAGTAATATTCCCAGCAGCTGCAGCTTGGAATAACTCCCCACTTAACCATCTCCCTACCCTTGCTTCTAAATCAACCAGTAAAAACCTGACAACTACCTGCACTCAAGCTGGACTTCCCACCAGCCATCGTATATAAACTACCCCTTCTCCTCCTCGGGGCTGTCACCATTCTAGGCTTCAGCCCACCTGTGCATAGTCTTGCCATAAATCACCTCTCATTGAATTTTGGTCTCTTCTCCCTACTGGTCGAAAAACCTATCAGTTTCCATGGAGACGTGTCTCCATCCATTCAAGATGGGGTTGCTTAATGGAGCCCTGTAAGGGGGAACCATTTTGGAAAAAACTTTTGAGCCAATAGAAGCAACAGAACCCACACAGCCAGAAATCTTGGGAGATGCAGAAAGAAAACACCCCCCAGGGAAGCCTATGAAATGAGGAGAGAAAGCTAGCAGGCGTTGCCACGTCCCCTTCCAGCTGAGAGAGAAACCCCAAACTTCATTGGCCTTTTCTTTGCAATTAAGGTATCTTTCTCTGGATGCCTTAATTTGGACATTTTTATGGTGTTAGAACTGTAAACTTGTAAGTTAATAAATTCACTTTTTAAAAGTCATTGTATTTCTGGTATATAGCATTCTGGCAGCTTACAAACTAAAACAGATTTTGATAATGGAGAAGTAGGGTGCTCCTGCAGATTGCAGATACCAAACATGTTGGAACAGCTTTTTAAATGGATATGGGAAGATTCTGGAAGAGTTGTGGGGAGCATGAGAGAGAGGGCCTCGAATGCTTTGATGAGTCTGTTGGTAGAAATGTAAACTCTAAAAGATACCTCTAATAAGGTCTTAAGCAGAAATGATGCACATGTTATTAGAAACTGGAAGGGAGGTGACTCTTATTTTAAAATGACAGATAATCTGGCAAAATTGACTACTGGTTTTGAATGGAAGGCATATTTTCAAAGTCATGAACTTGGATATTTAGCAGAGGAGATTTCCAAATTAAATGTGAGAAGTGCAGCATGTTTTCTCCTTGCAGCTTATTGTGAAATGCAACAGGAAAGAGATAAGCTGAGAATGGAACTCTTGGGTACAAAGAAACTAGAAATTGATGTTCTGGAAAATTCTGAGCTTCCAGTAAGGGAGATCCCAGAGAATAGTGCCCCATGTGAGGATTTAACCAAACATGGAACTAGTCATCCATTTCAGAAAAAAGCCAGGATTCGAGATGGAGTTATCCTGGAAGGATTTGTGGAAAGTCCTATTGATCCCATGATGGGCATGATTCCAGCATATTACATAGAAAACCAGCAAGAGTGTTGAGGGATCTGTATAAACAGAACCACCGATGGTCTGGACTAAAAGGGACAGAAAAGGTACAAATTGGAAGAAAAATAATCTCAGAGGCAGAACCATGGAAGCTAAGGTCTGAAGCCAAGAAACCTTGGGCCAGGAGATTGGACCCACCCAAGCACTTGGAAGGGGTGAGTTTGTCCCAAAGGCAGGGGGTGGGCCTTCCACGTCCCTGTTCAGGAAGAGTTGTGCTGCCTCAGGCCTTAGAGAGGGTTGAGCACATTCCTTAGGGATTGGGGAAGGCCAGACTGCCACGCCATTTTTCTGGAGAGGTTGAGTGTGTGCCTTGGAGATGAAAGAGAGCCCAGGCATAGCTGATGCTTGGAGAGGGTGGAGCCAAGAAAAAGGCAGTCTCCCCAGTGTCCTCCAAGGTTGCATTTGGAGAGAGCCAGGCCACTGTGTAGGTCCTTGGAAAGTGTGGGACTGCTGCTTTCTAAAGGCCTGAAGGTAAATGACTCTCAGACTTTGAAATATAATGGGATTTGCCCTGCAGGTTTTCAGAACTGTTTGGGTCCAGTGACTCCTGTGTTCTTTCCAATTTCTCCCTATGGAAATGGGAACATCTATCCTATGACTCGTTTCACCTTTGTATGTTGACTGCAGATAACTTGTTCTGAGTGTTACACATCCAGAGCCAGAGGAGAATTTTACCTTAGGATAGCCCATACCTGTAGCTGACTTTGTTGAGATTTTGTACTATTTCTGACTTTGTATTGTATTTGTATTTTTACTGAAATGGTTCAAGGCTTTGTAATATTGTGATGGAATGAGTGTAGTTTGCATTTGGAAAGAACATGTTTTTTGGGGGATCCAAAGGGTGGACTTTGCCAGTTTGAAGCCATATGTTCCCCAGAAAGCTATGTTCTTTAATCCTTATTCAGTAATGCTGGGTGGGATCTTTTTTAGTTTTCATGGAGATGTGACCCACCTAATGTGGGTGGTAATTTTTAATTAGTTGTTTCCATGGATATGTGTCTCTACCCATTCAAGGTGGGGTTGCTTACTGGAGCCCTTTAAGAAGGAACCATTTTGGAAGAAGCTTTAGAGCCAACAGAACCAATTGAGCCCACACAGCCAAAGATCTTCAGAGATGCAAAAGGAAAATGCCCCTGGGGAGGCCTTATGAAATGAGGACAAAAAGCTAGCAGATGTCACCATGTGCCCTCCCAACTGAGAGAGAAACCCCAAATTTCATTGGCCCTTTCTTTGGAGTTAAGGTATCTTTCTTTGGATGCCTTAATTTGGACAATTGGACTATCCATAGTCATCAAGAAAATAAAAAGAAGACAAAAAATTGCAATACCAAGAATGGAAAGAGAGTATATCATTAAAGATGCTACAGAAAGGAAAATAAAAGTAGGGAATATAATGAACAACTTAATGCCAATAATATTGATAGTCTAGAAAAATTCCTGGAAAGACACATATTACTGAATCTGACTCAAAAATTACAACACATGAGTTATTAGATGACAATTAAAATAATTGCATTACTAATTTAAAACCTCACAAAAAAAACCTAGATGGCTTCACTGGTGAATTCTATCAAACTTTTAAAAAAGAAATGATACCAATATACCTAAAACCTTTTTAAAACAGAGGAGGATGGGACTCTTCCCAAATCATTTTGAGTCTACCATTACCCTAATTAGGAAAACCAGACAAAGATTACAGGGAAAGAAAACTCCTGGTATCCTTTATGAACATAGGTGCAGAGCTCTTTAACAAAATTGTAGCATATCAAATTTATCCAAATAAACCCAAATACTCATCTGTTTAATTGACATTTTGTGAGATAGTTATAGATTCACATACAGTTGTATGAAATAATATCAAGAGATCCTAGGTACTGAGTTTTCCCTAAACATAGTATTTTACAAAACTTCAGTGTAATATCACAACCAGGATATTGACATCGAAGCACTCCACCAATCTTGTTCAGATTTCCTCAGTTTTATTTATGGATGTGGATGTGTGTACTAGTTAACAGTTTCATCACGTGCTTAGGTTTATATCCACTACCACAATCAAGATTACTGAACAGTTACATTTCCACGAGTATCCCTCATGTTGATCTTTTACAATCGTAGCCACCTCTTTCCCCCCCATTCCCCCTCCCAGAGTCCCTAAGTCCTGACAAACAGGAAAAAAATATGAAAAGAACCTTAGTGACCTGTATGCCAAATCAAAAGGTACAGATAACTGAAGTCTGAGAAAGAGAATGGATGATAAAAATATTTGAAGATGTATGGTTTAAAATTTCCTAGACTTTGAAAAAATATTAAATTACAGTTTCAAGAATTAAGATTAAATAAATTATTTACTCAGCCCAATTAAAAGGCAGAGATTGTTGCATGAGATTGTTTGAAAGACCAAGAGATGAACTTCAAAGACAGTTCAGAAATAAAGGAATGGGGGGAAAATCAAATGCAAAAAGTGAGTATAAGAACACTGGCGTGACTATATCAGATCAGTTAAGCCTCAGCATTGCTGGACATTTCATAATGAGGAAAGGGAAAATTCATCAAGAAGGCATTACAATCATAAATTTGTATGAACCTCATTACAGAGCTTCAAATAGTTGGAGATATTAACAACTGTTTCTCAAGAATTGATTGAACTTCAAGACAAAAAACTCAGTAAGGTCAAAGGATATGTGAGCTGCACTATTGACTGCCTTAGACAATTGACATTTGTACTTCAGTTTTATTTACTAGATCAATAACTTCAAAATACACCTTCTTTTTCATTGTATATGGAAGTTCATCCAGTTAGAAAATAGCCTGGATTTTAAATTAATTCCCAATAAATATAAAAAGACTGGAATTCTATACAGTATACCCTTTGAGTAAAGAACTAAATTAGAAAACAATAAGCTATTTTAAAACTTTCAAATTTGGGGAAAATTAGAATCTTGCTTCTAAATAATCAAAGTAGAATCACATGACAAATTGGAAAATGATTTAAATTTAATGATAATTAAAATCCAGTATGTCAACTTCTGGTAAATGTCTAGCCTTAAATTCTTACATTAGGAAAGAAGAGAGGATTAAAAAGCTCTTTGAAAGTATTAACAGAATTTATAAATCCTGAGATAGACTGAGCAAGAAAGACAAAGAGAACACAAATTTCAAATGTTAGGAGTGAAAAAGGGGACATCACTCCAATACTCCAAACTTTACAAAGTAAATAAGTGGATATCTTGGATCACTTTATGCCAATACATTAGATGATTGAAATGAAATCGTTAAATTCCTTGAAACATAAGCAACATACCCTAACTGACTCATTATGAAATGGGAAATCTGAATATTGCCCTATGTTTTAGTTTGCTAATGCTGTCAGAATCCAATACACCAGAAATGACATTCCCTTTCATAAAGGGAATTTGTTTAGTTACAAATTTACAGTTCTTTGGAAGAAAGGCAGCTGGCTTTCCTCTGGCTTTCTCTATCACATGGGAAGGCACACAGCGACTTCTGATGGCCTTCGCTCCATGCTTTTGAGTTTAAAGGGCTTTCCCCAGGGCGATTCCTTTCTGCATCTCCAAACATACTCTCTCTTGTAAGCCTCCAGCTAATTAAATTAAATGACACTCATTGCAGAAGGCATTCCCCTTAGCCAACTGCATATGTAATCAGCCGCAGATGAATTTCACATGCTGATTATTTACGACCACAGCAACAGCACAACTGGGCATGATCACCTGGCCAAGTTGACACTGAATCTAACTACTCCACACTATAGATAAAGAAATTGAATTTGTAATCAAAATATTCCCCTGAAAAAACTCGAGACCCAGATCATTTCAATGGTTCGTTCGTGGTGATTATTTTCTATAGCATGTGTAAGTAGGTTTTTATTTTTATCACTTGAAACTTTTTCTTTTCTTTTTCTAGAGATGTTGCAGGTTACAGAAGGTCATGCAGAAAATACAGAGTCCATATGTTCACTGCACATGCAACATTGTTTTCCCTATTACTAAAACTTTGCATTAGTGTGATACTTCCATTACAGCATATGAAACTATTATTATAATTATGCTTTTAACTGTAGTCCATAATTTTCTTTTATGTTCAGTTTGTGTTGCACAGTTCTATTTTTTAAGAAAAATTTTTATTGTAGTAACATATATAAAGCCTAAAATTTCTTACTTTAATCACTTTCAAATATATAATTCAGTGGCATTAATTACATTCACAATATTGTGCTACCATCACCACCATCAACTAACAAAACTTTTCTATTACCTTAACCAGAAACTCTACCAATTAACTCCTTATTCCCTACCCCCACCCAGCCCCTGTTAACATACTCTAATTTCTAAGAATTTTCATATAAATTTAATATGTGATATCCTACAATATTTGCCTTTTCATGTCTGGCTTTTTTAAATAAACATGATGCCTTCAAAATTCATCTGTGTTGCACATGTATCAGAACTTCATTTCTTTTCAAAGCTGAATAATATTTCAGCGAGTGTACATACCACATTTTGTTTATTCATTCATCTGTTCGTGAACATTTAAGTTGGTTCCAACTTTTGCCTATTGTGAATAATGCTGCTAAGAACATCAGTGTTCAGATATCTATCCAAGTCCCTATTTCAGTTCTTTCAAGGATATACCTAGAAGTGGTATTGCTGGGTCATATGGTAATAATATACTTTTTGAGGACCATTCAAACTGATTTCCACAGTGGCTGAACTATTTTACATTTCCACCAACAATGAACAAGTATTATTTCTACACATCCTCTCCAACACTTGTAATTTTCAGGTTTTTTTTTCAAAGTAGCCATTCTAATGGATGTGAAATGTGATTTTGATTTGCATTTTCCTAATGGCTAATGATTTTGAGCATATTTCCATGTGCTTAATGGCCATTTGTATATATTTTTTTGGAGTAATGTCTATTCAAGTTCTTTGCACTTTTTAAAATTTTATTGTTTGTTTTTGGTTTGTAGGATTTCTTCATATATGCTGAATATTAAACTCTTATCAGACACATGGTTTCCAAATATTTTCTCCCATTCTTTAGGTTGTAACTAGGAGCTCTATAACCCAGACCTGCCTGTTCGGACTCCTCCCCCTCTCTTGGTCCTGCACAGCTTAAGAGTTACAGAGAGGCATCATAGCTCATGTACCTCCTGCCATGGACACAGACCATAGAGCCACTCACAACAGCAGTTTAGACCCCCACAGGGACCCAAGTCGACAGAGACACAGGGTGAAACAAAAGCAACTGACATGTGCATTCATACAAAAGATTTCCAGGAACTACAAGAGACATTGGAAGAACTGGTGGCAAGAGGTGCAAACACTCAGCCCCCTTTCAGCTTTAGCACCTAAATTAGAAAACACAGTTTTTGGATTGACCCAATCTGGCTCCCTGGGATAGGATACCCTAAAAGGGGAAGGAACTGGAGGCAGAAAAGACCTCATATCAAAAGCAGGTAGGATGGGTCTCAGAACTGGAAGGTGTAATAAAAATGGGCACTGAGTGAAGGAGTGAAGTTAAATTATAAGAGCTTGGGAGAAAGTTCTGCAAAAAACAAACAGAAGATCAGGCTCTCTGCAGACAAAGAATAAAGGAAATGAAGCTTTCTCCTGGCGGGGAAACAACGTCACATGAAAGAGTAATCTTAAATAATGTACTGCATATCCAGGGCAAGAATAAGGTGCAGAAACCTGGGAACATCTGAACAGTAAAACATGAGCTACTTTAAAGGTCCTATATAAGTTGGGTCAAAGAAGAACTTTAATATATAACCAATTTACAATAAAACCCTAGGCAAGAGAGAGAAACTGACTTTTAGAATTATCGCATCAAAATAATCAGATGCCTAGACATCAGCAAGCTATAGTAAGAAACAGGAATATATAGCTCAATAAAGGGGGGAAAAACTTCAGAGAAGATTTTGGAACAACTAATGGAAGATGTCAAAAAACCTCCTAAAGCAATTTAAGGAGAAAAAGGAAAATATGGCTAGAAATAAACTGATGGTGAATATAGACCTAAAGGATTAAGAAGACTATAAGTGAGCAAAAAGAAGAATCCAAAAGTTTAAAAAGAAACAACAAATTATGGGGATGAAAAGCACAGTAATGGAGGTTAAAAATACACTAGGACATACAATGGCATACAATAGCAGATTTGAACAGGTAGAAGAAAGAATCAGTGAACTAGAAAACAGGGCAATTGAGAGAATACAGAGGAACAGAGAGAAAAAAGAATAGAGAAAGTTGAACAGCATCTCAAGGACTTCAGTGACAGCAGAAAGCATACAAACATACCCATAATGGGAATCCTTGTAGAAGAAAAGAAGAAAAAGGGGGCAGAAAGAATTTTTGAGGAAAGAATGGCCTCAAATTTCCCAACTTTTTGAAAAAAGACGTGAATATACATGTCTAGGAAGCACAATGCACTCCAAACAGAACGAACCCTAATAGACTACTCTGAGAGACATACTAATCAGAATGTCCAATGATAAAGATAAAAGAGAATTCTGAAAGCAGAAAGGGAAAGGCAGTTCATCACATACAAGGGATCTCCCATAAGACTAAATTCCAGTTTCTTATTAGAAACCATGGAGGTGAGAAGGCAGTGGAATGATGTATTTAAAGTATGAATGAGAAAAACTGCCAGCCAAAAATTCTTTATCCAGAAAAACTGTCCTTCAAATATGATAGACTCTAATAGATTCACAGATTAACAGAAACTGAAAGAGTTGCTGACCAAAAGATCTGTCTTCAAGAATTGCTAAAGGGATTGAAAGGAAAATACAGGAGAGAGTGGCTTGGAGCAGAGCAAAGATGAAGATGTTCAGCAAAGGTAACTATATGAGTAAATGCAAAACTCAATGGTATGCTATCCTCAATATATAATGCTAATATTTAATTCCTATATGAGTAAGAATACAACTGAATAAGAAATTGTCATGTTCCTGATAATGGGCACACAAAATATAAAGAGGAAATGTGGAGCAAAAACAACAAAAAGAAGAAAAATTGAGGGATATATGAACAGAGAATGTATATGCTATTGAGGTTAAATGGCTATCTTTTCAAATTGGTAAGTTATAAATGTAAGTTGTGTAATACCAACCCCCAGGTAACAAAGTACTTTAAAAATATACAGAAATGGAAATGAGAAAGGGATTTCCCTTATAAAATTTTTTACTGAAAGTCTATTTTATCTGATATTATTATAGCTACCCTAGCTCTATTTGGGTTCTATTTGCATGGTGTATTTTTTTCCATCCTTTCATTTCAACCTACTTGTGTCTTTGAATTTAAGGTGAACCTCTTACAGACACTATATAGTTGAGCCCTGCCAATCCATCCTGCCAATCTGCCTTTTGACTGGAGAGTTTTAGTCTTTTTGCATTTAAATTAACTACTGATGTGTGGTACACACTCCTGCAGTTTTGTTATTTGGTCTCTGTAAGTCTTATACCATTTTTGTCCCTAAATTCTTCCATTAATGCCTGCATTCATATTTATTTGATCTTTTGTAGTGAACCATTTTGAATCCTTCTCATTTACTCCTGCATATATTTTTCAGATATTTTCTTTGTGGTTACCACAGGGCTTAAATTTAACATCCCACATTTATAAGAGGTACATTTGATTTGGTATCAACTTATCATCAATTCCATATGCAAATACAGTTACCATACCTCACCATCTCCTCCACTTTTTTGTTGTACTTTTTACAATTTTATATTTATATATTGTGTGTACAAAACAATAGATCTATTATTGCCTTTTATGCATTTGCACTTTAGAACCCATAAGAAGCAAAAAGTGGGTTTATGTACCAAAAAAACCTCAATAGTATTGATATTTATAACTATCTATATAGTTACCTTTACCAGAGGTCTTATTTCTTTTTGCCACTTTGATACTTTCATCTGAAGAACTCCTTTTAGCTTTGCTTTTTGGAAGTCAAGTGGTTATGAACTCTTTCAGCTTTTGTTTATTCACATATATCCTGATTTCACCTTCATTTTTCAAAGATATTCTTGCTGGATATAAAATTCTTGGGTAGAATTATTTTCTTTCAATATTATAAGTATTTTGTCACACTGCCTTCTTCCCTCCATAGTTTCTGATGGGAAGTTGAAACCATTTTATTAGGGCTCCGTTGTACATAATACAATTCTTTTCTCTTGTGTGACTCTCTCCCTGTGTTTGGCATTCAATAGTTTGACTACAAGTGTTTAGGCCTGGTTCTCTTTGAGTTTATCCTGTGTGTTCGGGTTTGTTGGAATACTTGAATGTGTATATTTATGTTCTTTTTAATTTGGGAAGTTTTCTGCCATTATTTTTTCAATATTCTTTCTGCCCCTTTCTCTGTCTCTTTTCCTTCTTGGGCTCCCATAATGCACATATTGGTACTCTTGTTGGTGTCCCACAGGTCTGTTAGGCTCTGTTCTCTTTTTTCATTCTTTTTTCTTTCTGCCTCTTGGCTTGAATCATTTGAATTGTTTTATCTTCAAATGAAATATTGAAGAACTGAATAGAAAGCCAGTTCTTTCTATTGCCAGCTCTAATCTGCTTTTGAAACATCCAGGGAATTTTTTTTTTTTGTATGCTGTATGGTGGGATCACATTTCATTATTTTTCCATGTGAGTATCCCATTATTGCATTTGTTGAATTTTTGTTTGTTTGTTTGGGAATTACTGGTCAATGGACCAGTAATTGAACCTGTTCTCCTGCATAGCAGGCGAGAATTCCACCACTTAACTACCTTTCCACCCTCTTAGGGAAATCTTTATTTCAGTTATTTTGGTATCCAACTGCAATATTTCTGTTTGGTTCCCTTTTAAAATTTCTATTTCTTTACTGAGATTTTCATAATTTTCCTGATATCCTTCACTTCTTTCTCTGTGTTTTCCTTTATTTATTTGAGCATATTGCAGATCATTTTTAAAATGTCTATGTCTCATATGTCCAAAGTTTCATCTTCATTGATATTTTCTGGATTTTTATCCTGTTCTTTTGGATAGGCCATTATTTTTATTCCTTTGTTGGCTTTTTAATCTGTTTTTTGATCACCATATATTTTAATAGTTTAAAACTTTAACTCTGGAATTATTCTCCTAGCTGTCTGTTCCTTAAATTTGTATCTAGATAATGATAGGACATAAATTTCATTGAGTGGTAGGAACTACTGAAAGCAAACAAACAAATACAAAATATGCCTTTCCCAGTCTTTGAACCTTGGGTCTCTGTTTTCTGTGCACTTCTTCAGGGTTTTGCCATCCTTTCAAGGATATCAGCCCCAGTCAAAATGATGGGGCCCTCTATTTCCTTTCACTGCCTGTTTCTTGTCTTGCCATTGCATATTTGGCCTTCAGAATTCCACTGTTTTCAGGAATTGCAGTGCCCCCTCAACTCCCTATGAAACAGACTTCTTCCTTTTCCATGGTGCGCTATTTGTATGACTTAAAGCAGATAATCCTTTGCCCCAGGCCACTTTAACTGAATTGTTTCTTATATTTCTTTGACTGCAAGTTGCTTCTGCCTTCAGGGCAAGTTTTTGGAGGGTGAGTCAGAGATGAGTTTTCTGATTCAGTCTTTCAGGTCCCTCTTAGTAGATCAGCACAGATGTCAGGCACCCAGCATGCATATAGGAGTTACTCTGCTCCCTCCACGACATGGCCAGGGTTGTACAACTCTATAGGAGATGCTGTTGGCACCACACCTCATCAAAGAGGGGCAAGCAAGGGAGCCAGGAACATCTATTACTCATTTTAAACTTTTTTTTTACCTAACACTCAACCATTTGCTGCTACCCTTTACTGCTTTTCTGGATTTTTGAAGAAGATGTCTTTGCCAGATTTTGCTAGTTGCTTAAAGATTATGTGAGAAAACAGAACCCTAAAGTAGGTTGTGCTGGTTTGAAAAGATGTATGTCCCCTAGAAAAGCCATGTTTTAATCTAAATCCCATTTCATAAAACAGAATAATCCCTATTCAATACTGTTATGTTTGAAACTGTAATCAGATCATCTCCCTGGAGATGTGATTCAATCAAGAGTGGTTGTTAAATTGGATTAGATGATGACATGCCTCCACCCATTTGGGGGGGTCTTGAGAAGTTTCTGGAGTCCTATAAAAGAGGAAACATTTTGGAGAATGAGAGCAATTCAGAGAGAGCCAGAGAAGAGTGACATAGCCAGTGACCTTTGGAGATGAAGAAGGAAAACACCACCCGGGGAGCTTCATGAAACAGGAAGCCAGGAGAGAAAGCTAGCCGATGACGCCGTGTTTGCCATGTGCCCTTACAGCTGAGAGAGAAGCCCTGACTGTGTTCACCATGTTCCTACTCACTTGAGAGAGAAACCCTGAACTTCATCAACCTTCTTGAACCAAGGTATCTTTCCCTGGATGCCTTAGATTAGACATTTCTATACACTTGTCTTAATTGGGACATTTTCTTGGCCTTGGAATTGTAAACTAACATCTGATTAAATTCCCCATTTAAAAAGCCATTCTGTTTCCGGTATATTGCATTCCAGCAGTTAGCAAACTAGAACATAGGTCATGCTGCCATCTTGGTCAATAAGAAGTCTCTTAGCAACTTTTTTTTTTTACATGGGCAGGCACAAGGAATTGAACCCGTATCTCTGGCATGGCAGGCAAGAACTCTGCCACTGAGCCACCATTGCCTGCCCATCTCTTAGCAACTTTTAAGGGAATAAAATATAAATGCTACGCAAAATCTTTCTGCAGATAGAGAGCAGTTTCCAAATCTCTGTATATGTTTAGCAAAAATTAACAGTCATATATTTGATAGTAGAAAAGTATATATAAGTCACTTAGTAGTCAAAGATGAAATAAATATTGAAATTATGAAATATTTGAGGCTGAATAAAAAATACTGTACAAATTAAGATACTAGTGGAAAATTTTATATCTTTAAATTACATTAGGAGGAAATAAATGGATAAAAATTACTTAAGAACCCAATTGATACATAGAACAAATCTAAGAAAAGTAGAAGGAATAAAATAATAATGATAAGAGTAGAAATTAAAGAGATAGCAAACTAACATATAAAAGAGTACCATCAGAGCCAAATACCGGTTCTTTAGAAAGATTATAATATTGATACAACTCTGGTAAGTTGATAAAAAGAATAAAAGGTCTAAATAAACAAGAGTAGGAATGGAATGGAGATGTAAATACAGATGCTGCAGACATTAAGAAAATAAGACGATATGATAAATAATTTGAAGCAAACTATTTCAAAATTTAGGAATAACTAGATACAAATATATAGAAAATAACTTCCCAATGCTTACTAATTAAAAATAATTAGAAAATATGAATCTTCTTATAAACAAGTTGAGCAGTTAACTTGGTAGTTAAAAGTCTTTTCACAAATAAAAGAGAGCCAATATTAGTCTATCAGTTTGTTAAACATGCAAAAAACATGAATCTAATACAAACCTTTCCAAAGAATAGGAGAGAAGTGGCTTCACTTCTTATTCTATGAAATTAGTATAACTTTGATACTATAAATAAATGAGAAGGATATAAGAAAGGAAAATTGCAGGTTCTCATTCATAAATATATATGCAGAAATCCTGAACAGAATATAAACAAACTGAATACAACAAAATATAGAAAAACAAATCCATTATGACAAAACTAGATTTTTCCCAGTGATGCAGGGTAGAGTTAACAGACTCAGAAAGTTTAATAAGTCGCTATAATAATAAAGGGAGGAAATAATGATATATGCTAAAACATCATCAGAAACATTAAAGTCATTCATTATAATAGTTCTTAATAACTCGAAAGAGGGCTCCCCTAACCTCATAAGCTGCAGTTACAAAAAATATATACATAAACATCGTACTCAATGCTGAATCATTTAAAGCATTTCCTTTAAAATCAACATGACTTCTGAGGTCCTGGTCAGTTCAGAATTAGAGAAAAATAACGGGTATGAGATTAGGAAATAAACTAAGTTGTCATTCAGTGGAGCCATGAAAATTAGAAAACTGTTATGAACAACATGGAGAATATATGCTTAAGAAAACCAAAACAGCAGATAACAATTTTCCTTTCTCAAGAATCCTATAGAAAATGTCATTATTCAGCCATTATGTTCATACTGATTGTTTATAGTTAGTATCCAATTTGGTTGGTTATTCTACTTATATTGATCAGTGCTGTACTAGGAGGTAATTATTTTTACATATTACTTATGCATATACAATACATTTTTCTGTTTTTTAACTGTGCTGACTGATATCTGTGCTGCCTTCATATGTGACCGTCAACTCCTTGCCAGCTAAGGCATCATTCTACTTTGTTCTATTTAGGAAGATTTTCCTCTGATCTTTAGAGGTGAGAGGGTATTTATGTACTCTACAGAAAGAGACTAAGAGTTTAATCTACATTAGTCCGGAATTCTTTCTGACTACTAGTTTATATGTATCTACACCAATTATCACCCTCTTCAGGGCAGGCTTGGCATGACACTTCGGAGATTTACATATCAGGAACTTCTCTCATCCTGTATTTCCGGCCACCTTGGATGGCCACCTCTGTCATTTCAAAATGTCTTACAAGTATCTTTTTTTTTCTCTATTGCTGAATAGAGACTATTTATAATTTAACTCTTAACCATGTTTCCTATTTACTTTTATATACTGATAAATTATCATACATATTTAATATTTAGGGAAATCTCAGCTTTAAACTTGTTTCTCTGAATGTGTATCTTCTTTCACCTAATAAAATATTCCATATATCTGCCCCATTGTTGAATCTTAGGCTAAAGTTTTTATTACACCTTTTTGCTTCCTTTTTGATCAAGGAAGATAAGGAATGTGAGAATAATCAATACTGGTTTCCTGCTTATATCAGGTGACAGGAAGACAGATTATATAGATATCCATTTGCCCAAAATTACTTCCCAAAGCTCTGTAAGTATCCACACAAATTATGCTACAAAGTATCTGGGGAAGCACAGTTAGTGGCAAGAAATTAGAGCTTTATGAGGATAACATTTGACTTTGTAATTTTCTCAGTTTAATTTCATGAACCTGGGGAGATTTTTTGTTGTACTTAGTAGTTCATTTAATAAATGGTATGCTAATTGTTGTCTTTTCAATCACAGGCCAAAGTACTACTAAAACCTTCGTACTTAATTCATTCCTTCTGTTACCCATTTATAACCTTGGGATGAGTATAAGCAAATATTATGATATGCATGAGTTAAGGAAATTGTGTTCCACTATGGGAAGCACTCATACCTCCATGAATTGTAAAGAAAGTGAGTATTGGGACTCTCCAAGGCTCATTACTTATTAGCCAATTACTTAGTACATGTGAATACTTTAGCTACATTATTTTGAATCCTCTGTGTAACTCATTAAGTCATGTATCATTAATCTCATTTTGAGAAAACTGAAGATTAAATAACTTGCCCTATGTTACACAGCTTGTACAAGTTAGAGCTAAGATTCAAAACTTATAATATAATGCATTTTTTTTCTCTATGGGAAAGAATCTCCATTGGGAAGACCTATATTATAATTGTGTTGTGTTTATTTTTCTGTCACTGCTCTTTCATAATAAACTATTTGAGAGAAGGGATTGAATTACCTCAATTTCCCATTGTCTAATATGGTGCCTGGAACATAACAGAGACACAAATGTTAGTTGAATGAGTAATTAAAAGTTGAACATACTGATTTGGGTTGTGAAGGGCACAAAAATGGAGAGGGGAGCCAGAAATAAAGGCAAGAGAAAGGAGAGCAATTCAGGAAAGAGGAAGGGATAAATATTTGTTTCTACCTCAGGAATCCCTAATGGTGGCTCTGTCTCAATGATCCGATAATTCTTCAGTATTTTCTTTTTAGTGTGAATGGAAAAATGGGGTAAGGGAACATATATTTAGTGAAAGTTTAACCCATGTCCTATATGTTACAATACTTGATAGTTTCATGAAACAGCATAGAATTCAAGCATTCATACCAATAAACTTCAGTAGAGGGATTCAAGTGGAGAGATGAGAGGTGAGAAATTCCATATAAAATCTAGTGAAATGATAAGTCATAACATGATTATGACCCCTTGTACATTTCCATGCCTAGTACATGAATTATAATCAAACCAACTTACAAAATAAATAGGCATGTAAAATACATTAATGATATGCCAAAGGTGATGTTTCTTTTCCTAACTAGAAAAACAAAAGACAATCAGAAATTTCAAAACTAAAATGGAGAGAACTGAAAGGACAAATAGACAAACCAACAAATATAGTTGGAGACTTGAACACTTTTCTCTCAGAATAGCTTATATAAAAGAGAGAGAGAGAAAATTTGAATGGATTTAGAATATTTGTGTAGCTCTAGCAACCAACTGTACCAAAATGAAATTGATGCTCTACCCAAAGCAGGATACACACTTTAACCAAGATAGATCATAAATAGGTCTCAGTTAATTTAAAAGGGCTGAAATAAGTAATAATAACTAAAAATCAGATTGATTAAAAATATATTATTTTTCTGACTACGATAGAATTAAACAAAAATCAAGATCTGAAATGCTCCCCCATATTTGAAAACTACACAATACACTTCAAAAATAATACAGAAGTCATAGGTCAAGAAAGAGATCACATGCAAATGTTCTAAGAAATGATGAATATGCAACTATGTGATGATATTAAGAATTACTGATTGTATATGTAGAATGAAATGATATCTTAATGTTTTGTTTGTTAATTTTTTTTAATTAATAAAAAAAGTTAAAAAAAAGAGATCACAAGGGGGTAAGATAATATTTTGAATGAAAGTTAAAACATAATTATATGGAGTGA
>PVIY010046735.1:0-18268 GCA_004026745.1 Myrmecophaga tridactyla
GCTTCACAAATTTGCGTGTCATCCTTGCGCAGGGGCCATGCTAATCTTCTCTGTATCGTTCCAATTTTAGTATACGTGCTGCCGAAGCGAGCACGCTGCTTTCATTTCTTTGGTGTATATATCTAGAAGTGGGAATACTGGGACATATGGTAATTCTATACGTAAATTTCTGAAGAACCACCAAACTATTTTCCATGGCCACTGTACCATTTCACATTCCCACCAACAATGAACAAGTGTTCTTATTTTGCCACATCTTATTCAACACTTATTTTCCTTTTTTTTTTCCTTTGGTAGTAGCCATTCTGGTAGGTGTGAAATGGTATTTCATTATGGTTTTGATTTGCATTTTCCTAATGGCTAATGATGTGGAACAACTTATTGGTCATTTATGTATCTTCTTTGGAGAAATGTCTATTCAAGTCTTTTGCTCATTTTTTAATTGGGTTGTTTGTCTTTTTATCCTTGAGTTATAGGAGTTCTTTATGTATTCTGATTATTAAACCCTTATTGGATATGTGATTTAGAAAGATTTTCTCCGATTCTGTAGATGTCTTTTTATTTTCATGATGAGGTCCTTTGATGCACAGAAGTTTTTAATTTTGGTGAAGTCCCATTTATCAAAAGCTATCTGGTCTTGGTCAGGTGCATGGGTAGTTCAGTGGTTAGAATGCTTGTCTTCCATGCGGGAGACCCAGGTTTGATTCCCAGACCATACCCCCCCCCCAGAAAAAGCTATCTGGTCTTAGGCTCTTTTTTGGGGGAGGTTTTTGATGACTGATTAAATCTCTTTATTTGTTGGTCTGTTGAGATCTTCTGTTTCTTGCATTAGTGTAGATAGTTTGGGTGTTTCTAGGAATTTGCCCATTTCAGCTAGGATATTTAATTTGTTGAGATGCAGTTATTCTTATAATACTTTTATTTATGTGGTATTGATAGTACTTCCCCCCTCCCCCTTTCAATGGCACAATTAGTTATTTGCATCATCTCTCTTTTTCTCTTTGTCGGTCTAGCTAAAGGCTTGTTGACATTTGTTCAGTTTTTCAAACAACTTCCGGTTTGATTGAGTCTCTCTGTTCATGTAGAGTAGAGTTTTTTGGTTTTTGTTTTTTAAACTTTTTTACCATATGATATAACATATATGCAAAATAAAGAAAAAAGACTAATTTTGAAAGCTCACTTCAAACATGGAGTTATAGAACAGATCTAAGAGTTTGCCATGGGCTACCATACCACCGTCTCAGATTTTTCCTTCTAGCTGCTCTAAAACACTGGAAGCAAAAAGAAACACCATTATAGTGATTCAGCAGTCATGCTCGTTCTTAAATGCTATTTTCTCTGTTATAACTTCTCCTTCTCCTTTGATCCTCCTCCCAATCTATAGAGATCTTAGGGGAATGCCTATTCTGACTTTCATTTTGAGAAGGGATGTCCACACTAAATGATAGGGGGATGTAATTAATTGATAATCCTGTAGAGGCTGGTCCCTGTGAGTTTCAGGATTTATCTGACCTAGGACTCTCCAGGAATTATATGTTCCATATAAACCTAGTACATGAAACCCTCATAGAGTCTTAGTTCGAGTGCTAGGTTTTTTTTGCATGGGCAGGCACCGGGAATTGAACCCACGTCTCTAGCATGGCAGGCGAGAACTCTGCCTGCTGACACATCGTGGCCTACTCCCTAGGTGTTCTTAAGAGTAAACAGGAGTGATGCAAATTGGGGTTTAGCAACCCATGGCAACTAACCATCCAACTGAAGCTTGTTTAAGAGCAGCCTCCAGAACAGCCTCTTGACTCCATTTAATCTTTCTTGGCCACTGTTGCCTTATTTTATTATGTTTCTTTTCTCCCTTCTGATCAGGAAGGCATTGTCAGTCCCACTGTGCCAGGCCCAGACTCATCCCCAGAAGTCATGCCCCACATTGTCAGGGAGATTTTCACCCTTTGATATTACTTGTACCACATAACGGGGAGGACTACGATTTTCCTTGCAGAGCTTGCCTTAGAAAGAAAAAGAGGCCACATCTGAGCAACAGAGAGGCTTTCTGGAAGTAACTCTTAGGCCTCATTATGGATAGTCTTAGCTTCTCCCCTTCAGAAATAAGTGTCTTAAGAGCAAGCCTCAGATCCAGGGCTTGGCCTGTTTTCTTGGGAATCCCCAGTTATTGGAAGGCTAATTGAGAGGATTTACTAGTTCCATATATGTATTTTTTTTTCCCCTTCAGATCCTCAAGGGACTTTGCCAATACTTTTTAATTATCAGCCTACCATAGTCTGAGATGTATCCCTATATTATATTAAGCTACAGAGAATTACAAGGCCTCCAGGAATTCAGGTTGTTTAAATGAGCTATCCAAAGAGGTTGATTTAGATTATGTGTTACAGAAAAATTTAGGTTCTAGACATAGTAAACCTCTCTGCCTTTGATCTTATACAGTAGCTGAAGGTCTAGAGTATATACGCTATCATCTTTTACCCTGCATTCTAATTTACCTTAGATCCAGCCAGATTGGCTTTGTTTTAAACTCTAATTGAGGCCTGATATCTTTTTCGGTTACTTTAACTGTTATATAATATTGCTGTGCTCACTTTCAGGTCTGCACTGAAATAGTGCTAACTTTGAGTAGCTCTGCGACACTTAGGACACATTTCTGGGACCTAGAATCCAGAAATACATCCACAACTTCAGACCAAATGTGGCTGCTATGAGGGCCCACAATCTAGGCTCCCATTTTTTTATAAATATTTTCTGAGAGAAATCTTAGCATATTTGTTCTTCTGTTTCAGTTTATTTTGTGCAGCCAAATACCCCAAGATTTATTCAGTTTGTCATGTGCCTCTCAATGTCCCTCCTTTTTGTAGCCGCACCAAATTCCATCATATAAATATATCACCATTGGCCGTTGTACTTCTCAAGTCATTGTATCCTTTGGCTCCCTCATCTGTTGAGCATCCTGTATAATGTCCAAAATAAACAGACCATGTCTTACAGTATCTTCTTTGGGCTGTACAATCAGCAGCAGTCTCACTTTCAGTTTTCATTGGTCCATAATGACAACCAGCAAATATAATGTCACCAATTATCCAATCAAAACTACCCCGTAGAGAGATGCTTATTGGGTAAAAAATTAATATTTTTGGATAGTGCATTTCTAATTTAATTAACTAATTTAACTAATCCAAAACAATTTGGTTTGTCCAGGCTAGTGTGATGCCCTGATATATCCCCAAGTAATTTGGGCAGTGAATAAAGAAGTATTTGCAAAGTCCCCTTGGGGGAATGGGAAGAAAGGAGGATATATTCATGCATTCATCTTCCCCATTTGGAGAATTTCTGATATTCTCGCAAACAGTGGGGACAACTAAATCAATAAGCCAAGCTCTCAATCTTGGGGTTGCCCCTATGCACAGGTTAGGCTAAGCCTACTTAAAATTAGGCCTAAGAATCACCCCTAGCAAACCTCTTTTGTTGATCAGATGTGGCCTTTCTCTCTAAGACAGCTTGATAGGTGAACTCGCTGCCCTCCCTCCGTCATGGGTCATGACTCCCAGGGGTGTAAATCTCTCTGGCAGTTGGGACAGAAATGCTGGGACCTGGCATCAAGGGATTGAGAATGCCTTCTTGACCAAAAGTGGGAAGAGAGAAATGAGAAAATAAAGATTCAGTGCCTGAGAGATTTCAAACAGAGTAGAGAGGTTATCCTGAAAGTTATTTTTATGCATTATATAGATATCCCTTTTTAGTTTATGGTGTATTGGAGTGGCTGGAGGGAAGTACCTGAAACTGTTGAGCTGTTTTCCAGTACCTTTGAGTCTTGAAGATGATTATATAAAGATATAATATTTGCAATGTGACTATGTGATTGTGAAAACCTTGTGTCTGATGTTCCTTTTATCCAGGGTATGAACAGATGAGTAAAAATATATAGATAAAAAAATAGATAATAGGGGAGACAAAGGTAAAATAAATTGGGTAGATGGAAATATTAGTGGTCAATGAGAGAGAGTAGTTAGGTGTATGGTATTTTAAGTTTTGTCTTTTTATATCTTTTTCTGGAGTGATGCATATATTCTAAAAAATGATCATGGTGATGAATACACAACTGTGCGATGATGTTGTGAGCCATTGATTGTACACCATTGTTTTAGTTTGCTAGCTGCAGGAATGTGATATACCAGAAACAGAATGGCTTTTATAAGGGGAAATTTATTAAGTTGCAGGTTTACAGTTCTAACTAAAGCTGTGAAAATGTCTCAATTAAAGCAAGTCTATAAAAATGTCCAAATTAAGGCACCAACAAGAAGTTACCTTCGCTCAAAACAGGCCAATGAAGTTCAGGGTTTCTTTCTCAGTTGGAAAGGCATATATTGAACATGGCGACCTCTGCTAGCTTTCTCTCCAGGCTTCTTGTTACATAAAGCTCCTCCCGGGGCTTCATCTCCAAAGGTCTCTGCTGTGTGGGCTCTGGTGGTTCTCTTAGCTCTTTTCAAAATGTTTCCTCTTTTAAAAGATTCCAGTAAACTAATCAAGACACACCTGGAATGGGTGGAGTCACATCTCCCTCTATCAAAGGTTAATACCCACAACTGGGCGAGCTACATCTCCCTGGAGATAATCTAATCAAGTTTCCAACCTATAGTGCTGAATAGGGATTGAAAGAAATGACTGCTGCCGCAAAATGGATCAGGATTAAAACATGGCTTTTCTATGTCACATAATCCTTTCAAACCAGCACAACCATGTATGGAATGTATGTGAGTGAGGATTTCTCAATAAAAATATTTTTTAAAAAGAGAACTCCTTATCACTTGTCCCTCCCCCCCCAGTAAGTTGCCCCTGGTAGTGCTGTAGTATTGTTGGTATTTTCCTGTGAGTTCTTTGCCATAGCATAGGTTTTTTAGTTTTCACCCTTAAATCCCTCTACTATTGACTCTTTGTTCACTTTCAAACGATTTAAATAGTTCATGCAAGAATTTATTTCTAATCATAAATTTTATCATTGGGATACATGGCACTATACTTTCAATCATATTAACTTTCAATATGTCAGTGTTACTTATAAAACCACTAACTAGTTATCGATCTGTTCCCTTGCATTTAAGTTCAATCTCTTTGGGTCACTTTTCCTCCCATCTCTAGCTTTTGTGTACCTCTAGGTCTGCTATATTCTACAGTATAACCTCTGAGATTACCTTTACCAGAGTCATTATAATGAAATCAAGACAGTATCTGTCCTTTCATATCTGATTTATTTCACTCAGCATTATGTCCTCAAGGTGAACCCACATTGTCATGTGTTTCGGGACCTCGTTTTGTCTTACTGCTGCATAATATTCCATTGTGTATGTATATACCACATCTTGTTTATCCACTCCTCTGCTGATGGGCACTTGGATGGTTTCCACCTCCTAGCAATCATGAATAGTACCACTATGAACATGGGTGCGTAGATGTCTGTTTGTGTCACTACCCTTAGCTCTTCTGAGTATAAACCAAGTATTGGTATTGTTGGGTCATAAGGCAACTCAATATTTAGTTTTCTAAGGAATCGTCAAACTGTCTTCCACAGCAGCTGCACCATTATACATTCCCACCAACAACTGTCCTATTAATAAATAAGTGTTCCTATTTCTCAACACCCTCTCCAACATTTGTAGTTTATTTAATAGCAGCCATTCTTACAGGTGTGAAGTGATATCTCATTGTCATCTTAATTTTCATCTCCCTTATAGTCAATTAAGATGAGCAGTTCTTCATGTGTTTTTTACTTTTCAGAAAAGTGTCATTTCACATCCCCTGCCCATTTTATAGTTCGGTTATTTGTTCTTTGGTTGCTAAGCTGTATAATTTCTTTACAAAGGATATCAAGTCTTTATCTGAAATGTGGTTTCCAAATGTTTTCTCCCATTGAGTTGGCTGCCTCTTCACTTTTTTGACAAAGTGTTAGTATTTGTTGTTAATAATGCTGGCTATGGGTTTTTCATATATCCCCTTTATAACATTGAGGTATTTCCTTAGATTTCTACCTTTTGAAGTGTTTTTATAAGAAAAGGATGCTGAATTTTGTTGAATGCTTTTTCAGCATCAATTGATATGATCATGTGATTTTTCCCTTTTGATTTGTTGATGTGCTATATTATGTTGATTGATTTCTTGTGTTGAACCATCCTTGCTTTCCTGGTATAAACCCCACTTGATCATGATGTATAATTCTTTTAATGTGTCGATGGATTAGATTTGCTACTATTTTGTTAAGAACTTTGCATCTATGTTCATTAGGGAGATTGTTTCTTATAGCATCTTTATCTGGCTTTGGTATTAGAGTGAAATTAGTTTCATAAAATAAGTTAGGTAGCGTTCCTTTGTCCTGAAATTTTTGTAAGAGTTTGAACAGAATTGGTGTTAGTTCTTTTTAGAATGTTTGATAAAATTCCCCTGTGAAGCCCTCTGGTCCTGGGCTTTTCTTTTAGGAAGGTTTTTGATGTCTGATTGAATCTCTTTATTTGTAATTGGTTTGTTGACATTTGTTATTTCTCCTTGAGTCAGTATAGGTAGTTGGTGAGTTTTTATGAATTTGTCCATTTCATCTAAGTTGTGTAGTTTGTTAGCATATCATTGTTCATAGTAGTCTCTTATAATTTTTAAAATTTTTTCATGATCTTTAGTAATGACCCCCTCTTGTTTCTGATTTTATTTGTGTCATCTCTCTTTTTTTTCTTTCTTAGTCTTGTTAGTGGTCCATCAATTTTATTGATTTTCTCAAAGAACCAACATTAGGTTTTGTTGAGTCTTTCTATTGTTTTATTGTTCTCCAGTTTGTTTTTTTCTGCTTTAATTTTTGTTATTTCTCTTCTTTTATTTGCTGTGAGGTTACTTTGCTGTTCTTTAAGTTCTCCAGGTGAGGAGTCCTCAAATTTTGCTCATTCTTGTTGTTTAATATAGACATTTAATGCAATAAATTTTCCTCTCAGCACTGCTCTTGCCACATCCCATAAATTTTGATATATTATATTCTCATTATCATTCATCTCTAGGTATTTACCAATTTCTCTAGCAATTTCTTCTTTCACCCACTGATTAAGAGTATGTTGTTTAATCTATATATAGTTGTGAAAACTTTAGTTCTTTGGTGATTCTAGCTTTATTCTGTTGTGGTTAGAGAAAGTACTTTGAATACCTTCAATCTTATTAAATTTAGAAAGATTCAGTTTATGTCCCAGCATGTGATCTATCCTGGAGGATGTTCCATGTACGCTAGAGAAGAATGTAGATCCTGGTGTTTGGGTGTGTAAAGGTCAGCACATGTCTATTATGTCTAATACATCTTTCCCTTGTTTAGCTTCTCTGTTTCTTTGTTGATCCTCTGGTTGTTCCGTCTATAGTGGAGAGTTGAGATTGGCATATTGAAGTCTCCACTATTGTTGTTGAAATATCAGTAGCTCCCTTCAGTTTTGCCTGTGTTTGCCTCATGTACTTTGGAGCGCCTTGATTGGAAATGTAAACATTTCTGATTGTTATTTCCTCATGGTGAATTGTCCCTTTTATTAACATGTAGTGTTCTTCTTTGTCTCTTATGAAGTCTTTACATTTTTTTAAATATTTTTATTGACAAAACATAACATACAAACACTAACATTCTTAACATATGAACATGTTAAAGTCTATTTTATCTGATATTAGTATAGCTGCTCCTGCTTTCTTTTGTTTACAGCTTGCATAGAAGATCTTTTTCCCTCCTTTCACCTTCAATCTAATTGTATCCTTGGGTCTAAAATGTATCTCTTGTAAACAGCATATAGATGGATTATATTTTTTTATTCATTCTTCCAATCTGTATCTTTTAATTGGTGAGTTTAGTCTATTAATGTTCAAAGTAATTACTATAAAAGCAGTTCTTAGGTCTACCATCTTATCCTTTAGTTATTATTTGTCAGATCTGTATATTCTTTTCCTTCTCTCTTTATCCTTTAAATTCCCATGACTGGTATTCTTCAATTCTATACCTGCCTCCATATCTCGCTCTCTTGTTTTTTTTTAGCTCATAGAACTCCCTTAAATATTTTCTGTAGTGCAAGTTTCTTGATGTCTAGTTCTCTCAGTCTTTGTTTATCTTTGAAGATTTTAATCTCTCCCTCAGTTTTGAAGGTCATCTTGGCTGGATGAAGAATTCTTCGTTGGAAGCCTTTCTCATTCAGGATCTTAAATATATCATACCACTGCCTTCTTGCTCCATTGTGCCTGTTGAGTAGTCCAAACTCAGTCTCATGTGTTTTCCCTTGTACATAGTGCTGCTTTCAGGAACTTCCGTTTCACTTCCACATTTGACAGTTTGCTTATTATGTGTCTTGGAATAGGCCTATTTTGATTTATTCTATTTGAGATTCAATATGCCTCTTTGATTTGCACATTTTGTCTTTTATAACAGTTGGGACATTTTCCCAGTTGTATCTTCAACTATCTTTCCCAGCCTTTTACTTTTCTCTTCTTCTGGGAGAACAGTGATTCTTATATTTGTGCACCTCTTGTTGCCCATCATTTCCCCCAAGTTCCAGTTCCATTTTTTGTACACTCTAGTTCAATTATTCTGTCTTCCAGCCTACTTATTCTTCCTTCTGCTTCTTTGAATGTGCTACTTGTGTATCTCTACTGTAATCTTTGTCTACTGTATCTTTCATCTCTGTGAGATCTGCCTTTTTTCTGTTTAATCTTTCAAATTCTTCTTGTGTCTTCTGGTGTCTTTCTGATAATCTTTATTTCTTTATAAATATCCTTGAGTAGTTTTTCCATATTCTGTGTCCCCTCCAGAGTTTTGATTTGGTCCTTTCACGGGGCCATTTCTGTGTGGGTCTGCATGTGCTGTTTGATTTTCTATGTTCAGGGCATTTGATTATCTTAATAAGGTTATTTTGCAAATTGAATTTCTTCATTCATCTTAAATTTTGTATTTACTTGGTTTTGCATTGATGGTTTCCTTTTGCTCTTTGTTTGTCAGTTATATCCCATCAAATCTCTGTCAGAGACCCATCAAGGCCTGGATCTCATGTAGGGGGTACAGTTCAACTTGAGGATCTGTTAAAAGCTAGGCCAGTGTGCACAGGTTCTTCAGCGGTAGAATGCCAACCTGCCATGTGGGAAACTTGGACATGATTCCCAGCCCATGCACCCCAGAAAAGAAGAAAAATAAGTAATAATAATAAAATAATAATATAATGAAAATATGAAACAACAGAAGACACACCTAAACATTAGTAGGCCCAAAGTCAGAAGAAGACACCCCAAGATATATTGAGAATGAACTCAGACTGGTGCCGACAGAAGGGAGAGAGTTTTTTTTAAAATAATAACAATAAGTAAAATAAAATATAAAAAATAATCAATAAAAACTTAAATATATTAAATGTATATGAGTAAGTAAAAATAAAATAATACCAATAGTAAATATATATATGTATATAGAAAATATATTTTAAAAAGAAGGGGGAAAAAAAGTAATAACAAAAAAACCTAGCAGATAAGTAATTAACCAGACTGCACTTACCCCTTACACCTGCAGGTGGCGCTTCTGAGCACCTCCTCCCCTCAGGCTCTCTACTCCCTTACTGCAGCAGCCGGACTGCATTTCCCGCTTTTCACCAGCAGGTAGCACTTCTGAAGCACCTCTTCCCTCAGGGCTGCCCCTGCTGGACTGCAGCAGCATCTCAAATATGTGTTTTGCAGGCTGGCTATTCCTGTCACTCTGCCCGGTGGCCCTCATGGTGGACTATTGTTCTGCCTCTGTGCTGTCCATGGGTACTTCCAGCTGCAGAGGCACATGAAGACATTTCCCCAGCCAGCATTTGGGGCAGGCTGGAGCAGAGAGATGATCAGTTCCCTCCAATCTGCATCTCCCTCATGCCGTAGCCTGCCCCTAGTGGGAATCATGGTTGATCTGACCAACCCTGCTCTCTCCATCCTGATCCCCCAGCTCTCTTGTTCTCATTAAAACCCCTGGAGATCCTTTTTGATTACTCACATCCCAGGACTGCATTCCCGGTCATTCCCTCCCCATCCCATTTTTTTTCCATGGAGCAGGAATGAATTAAATTCACTCTAATCCACCACCTTCCTAGAAGCCTTCTCCTTCATTTTTGAAAGTCATTCTCACTAGATATAAAATTCTTGGTTAACAGTTGTTTTCTTTCAACACTTTGAATATTTCATCCCACTGCTGCCTTTTCTCCAGTGGGTTTTGAGGATAAGTAAGCACTTAAGCTTATTGAGACACCCTTGCACATAATAATCTTACTGGAGATCCCTTGTGCATAATGCATTGCTTTCCTCTTGTCACTCACAAGACTCTCTCCTTGTCCTTGGTCATAGACCATTTGAGTACCATGTACCTGGACCTGATTTTCTTTGAGTTTAAACTGTTTGGTTTTGGGGGCTTCTTGAATGTGTGTATGCATGTCTTTTGGTTAGTTTGGGAACTTTTCAGCTATTATTTCTTCAAATATTTCTTCTACAGTTTTTCTCCTTATTTTTTCTAGTGGGACTCCCATAATGCATATAATGAGATGGTTGATGGTGTCCCATGGGTCTCTTTAAGCTCTGTTCCCCTTTTTTTTCATTCTTTTCTCTTCCTGCTCCTCAGCTTGAATCATCTGTATTGTCTTGCCTTTGAGTTTACTGATTCTATTGGCTATTGAAACCTCTAGGGAATTTCTCATTTCATTTATTGTAGTCTTCAACTCCAGTAGTTCTATCAGGTTCCTTTATAAAATTTCTATCTCTTTATTGAGATCCCCATACTGTTCATTTGTTTTTTCCTGATATCCTCTTTATTTCTCCAAATTATCCTTGTCTCTGTGAGCATATTGATGTTTGTTTGTCTTTGTCCAGTATGTCCAAATTCTGATCTTCTTTGTTGATGGTTTCTGAATTTTTATCATGTTCTTTGAATGGGCCATCATTTCATGTTTGTTTGTCTTGTGATCTTTTGTTGTACACTGTAAATTTTAACATTTGCAAATGTTAACCCTGGGATTTTGCCTCTGAGCTGTCTGTTCCTTAAGTTTCTGTCCAACTACTGATATGACAGAGATTTCCTTGAGTGCCAGGAGCTAGCAAAAACAAATAAGCCAATGCAAAAGTACTTCTCACTGTCTTTGCAAATTGGCTCTGTGTTGGCTGGTGTGCTCCTTCAGGGTTTAACCTATTAAGAAGATCAGCCCAAGGCAAAAATGTGAAGTCTTCTGTCTTTTCTGAGCCTTTGTCTTGTCCTGGTCTTGTGCTCGCTGGTGACCTTAGGGATTTCTCCCTTTACAGGAATTTTAATGCCTGCTTTACTTCCTATGAGATAGATTTTTCACTCCCCCCCAGATGCTCTATTGTATGTCTTAAAGCAGGTAATCATTTATCCTGGGCTGCTTTGACTTGATTTAGCTGTCAGCAAGTTGTTTCCTTTTGTTGGGCCTTTGGAAAGACGAGCAAGAGACTAGTTTTCTGGTTCAGTCTTTCAGGCTACCACCCAGTAGATGGGCACCAACATGCATTCACCCCAGTGTGTACATAGGGATTACTCTGATCCCTCCATAACAGAGGAGGGACCCACAGCCTGGCTCCCCATCACCCTGAGGGGTGGCTAAGGGACTGGCAAGGGTACCATGAGCTTCTGTCTTTCTTTTGGCATGTGCATGCTTGGGAGTTGAACTGAGGTCTCCTGTTTGGCGGGCGAAAATTCTCCCACTAAGCTACCCTTGCACCACCCTGAGCCTCTACCATTTTAAAGCTGCGTTTTCTTGATTCAGCGCCGTGCTGGTTTGAATGGATGTATGTACCCTAGAAAAGCTATGTTTTAATCCTAATCCCATTTTGTAATGGCAGCCGTTTCTTCTATTCCCTATTCAGTACTGTATGTTGGAAACTTTAATTAGATTATCTCCATGGAGTTGTGAGTCACTCAAGAGTTAGTGTTAAACAGGATTGGGTGGGTCTTGATCACTTTACTGGAATCCTATAAAAGAGGAAATATTTTGGAGAAAGAGGGAGATTCAGAGAGAGCAGAGAAGAATGACAGAGCCACGACAGAGAACGCCGCAGAACCACAAAGCAGAGAGTCCATCAGTCAGTGACTTTTGGAGATGAAGAAGGAAAATGCCTCCAAGGGAGCTGGAGAGGAAGCTAGCAAATTATGCTGTGTTCCTGTGTGCCCTTCCAGCCAAGTGAGAAACCCTGAACTTCATTGGCCTTCTTGAATCAAGATATCTTTCCCTGGATGCCTTAGATCAGACATTTCTATAGACTGACTTTAATTGGGACATTTCCATGACCTAAAAACTGTTTAACTTGCAACTTACTAAATTCCCCTTTTTAAAAACTGTTCCATTCCTGGTATATTGCATTCTGGTAGCTAGGAAACTAAAACAGGCACTGACCCAATTCCTGCACCCCTTTTATTTGTTTTTAGGAGTTTTGATGAAAATAGCTCTGCCAGTTTTTGCTAGTTGTTCTAAGATTCTGCAGCAAATAACAGCCTTGGAATGTCTTAGGCCACCATCTTGATTAACTGGTGTAATTTTTTTTTTAATAAAGTTAAAGTAAAGAGCAAAGTGTTCTTTGCTGCTCCCTTGAAGCTTTGGTAGTAGAACACTTTGTTGCAAGTATTATTATTGTGTTTTACTTAAAGAGAACAAAACTGCCTCTTATAATTAGCCCCTGAGACTGATGTAAGCTTTTTAAAGCAATGCTTCTCAAACTTCATTGGGCTTACCAATTATTGAAAATCTTATTTAGTGCTTATTCTGATGAGACAGTCTGGGGTAGACCTTGAGATTCTGCATTTCTAACAAGCCCCCAGGTAATGTTGATACGCTTTGAGTAGACAGGTTTTAAATCTTTAAAGATAAGTACTTTATTCTCTTTGCTCATCACAGCCTGGGATGTACCAGCTCTTTACCCATATGCCACTAACCATCTATTTAAAAACAGGCAGTTTTGAAATGTATCTGGTGAATCTCCTGGGAATAACTAGTTACTTCACTGACTTCTAAATAAATATACCAGGTTGCTTATTTTCCACATTTTGCGTTAGTCTTCAGTGCTTCTGAAAACTATAAACAGCCTCATACCCCATTAATATGGTATTAATTATCCTTTATTAGCAGCTGACTGTGGCAGCTGTTCTAGTTTTCATGCTGCCAGAATGTGATATACCAGAAACAGCTTTTAAAAGGGGGAATTTATTAAGTTGCAAGTTTACATGCTCTAAGGCTGTGAAAATGTCCAAATTAAGGCAATGTCCTGAAAATGTCCAATCTAAGGCATCCAGGGAAAGATACCTTGGTTCAAAAATACCAGTGTTATTCAGGGTTTCTCCTCAACTGGAAAGGCATATGGTGAACATGGCGACGTCTGCTGGCTCTCTCCTGGCTTCTTGTTTCATGAAACTCCCTCAGAGGCATTTTCCTTCTGCATCTCCAAAGGTCTCTGGCTGCATGGGCTCTCGTGGCTCTTAAGCTTTTTCCAAAATGGTTCCATCTTAAAGGGCTCCAGTAAGCAACCCCACTTTGAGTGGGTGCGGACACATCTCCATGGAAACTATCTAATCAAAAGTTACCACCTACAATTGAGTAGGTCACATCTCCATGGGAATAATTAAAAAGCTCCCACCCAGCAATATTGAATGAGGATTAGAGGACATGTCTTTTCTGGGGTTCACTACAGAGCCAAACCAGCATAGCAGCTGTACTTCATGTGTTACGCAGCAATTAGAGCTAAATAACTTGTCAAAGTCTGTGTCCCAGCTGATTCATTCTCTTCTTTTGGCCAAGGCCATGAAGATTTTAACACAAGTCTGTGTGTGCAGGTGTGGTCACAAACAGCTTCAGAACTTTGGAGGTTTATTATTGACAATCTTGTCAGTCCTTACCTGCATGGACAGCTAAAAAGTGATCACTGCTGAGAAATGTGTGGTGATGTAATAAGTGCTAAAATATCCCTGGTAGTGAGAAAGGCAGAAAAAAGGTAATCAGGTTTTGAGGCCACCCTGATGATAGCTCACACTCAAGGGACTGGCCGGCCAATGAGGCCAGATGTACATTTCCACCCAGATGTTTTCAGCCTGCCTAGGATCAGAATGTCCTTCCAACCAGGCATCTGTTCGCCCTGCTTTAAGCTTTGTTCTGTCTGCTTTAGGAACTTTTCCAGTACCATAGTTTGCTTCCAGAAAGTTTTGCTTTCTACCCAGAACTTGGAAAAATAAACATAAGCCTTGCCAAATAGAAAAAAGAATCTCTGGTTTATCTTATCTGAGAGAACAGATCAAATTCACAAACCCTAAGCAAAATCCTCCAATACAACAGATTTTCAGATCAATTTCATTGAAAAGAACATCATTCTTCCAGACATTCATGTGATGTTAGTTAGGAACTGGTATATTTACCAGTTTTAACCAGCTTTCAGAATAATAATTTGCCACCTCAGTCACTTTTCTATTAGCCATGCTACATGGTACAGAAAAAAAAAAAACACCTTTATATATACTTCTAGAATGCCTTCCAGGATTTTCAGTAGCTTTACCATCTTATAATAATCTCTTTGGGCTCACCTTCAGAATAAATTTGCGTTACCTAAACATGCATCAGCATCACCAGATGAGGTAGTCAGCAGTGGGTGATAGTAGGAGGAAATTGGCCTGTGTTTAAACATTCATTACCGAATCCAGAGAACTGAGAGTTATGTTTTTAATTGAACATGGGAAGGGAAGGGTCCATGAGGGGGACTTGGCCTGTTTTTGATAGATTGTGCAGGAAAGGGTCAGTCAAGCTCTGATATTTGGAAGACCTCTTTACTTCCATTTATCAAATAGTAACAACAGTAATGGTAGCAGTTGCAGCAACTAATGTTTTTTCAGTGTTTCCATATGCGGGCACTGTGATGACCACTTTATGTACATTAGCTCATTGTATCTCTTCACAATAAGCCTGTGAATTAGGTGATGTTATCACTGTCCCCCATTTTACAGATATGGACATTAAGGTACTGAGAGAGATTAAATAATTTACTGAATGTCAACTGGTAAATGGAAGAACTGGGATTTGACTCAGGTATTGTCTGTCTTAACCATGGTGCTGAATTGCCTTATATCACTAGAAGGAGAAAAAAATTAGTAATACTTCTCATATGTCCGCTTTTTAAAGTGCTATATGATATAGTGAAGCTACAAAGAGACTCATTATATAGGTTGGAAGCCAGAAATTTGGAGAGAAAAAGACTTGATGTTCCAGTTTGTCCAACAGAGCTAAGGTCTAAAGATTAAAGTCTTTGATATCTAATCTCTTCCTTCTAGTTCAGGGATTCTCAATGTGTGGTCATTGAGGATCCTTCGTACAACTTTTAGCTTGTCTCTTGTAATACCAAGTCTTTTGATTTATTAATATGTCAACTTCAGTTTCTAACATAAAATAATAGTTTATGTAATGTCATTCATTGGTAATTTATCAAAAGCAGCAGCAAATATCCTGTTTATCCCACGGTTGTGGAGGATTGAATTTTGATATTAACTGGTAAAGCACACAGGGATCTCTTTCATTCCCTGGACACTTAGCTTGTCAAAGTTTGAGAACTTCTGCTCTAACTTACATGATCTCCCTGGTATAGGTGGAATAACATAACTGTTTTGCTAGAAAAGTCTTTAAAATAAGAATGTATTTTAAAAGTTTGGGATTTATGGATTTTGAGGCTTGCCCTGGTGAAACATTTCTGTAGGGGAGGAGCTAAGACTACCCATAACGAGGCCTTAGAGTTGCTTCCAAGGAAGCCTTTTTGTTGCTCAGATGTGGCCTCTCTCTCTCTAAGCCCAGGTCTGCAAGGAAAATGGTGCCCTCCCACCTACATGTACAAGCCATTCAAGAGTGAAAATCTGCCTGACAACATCTCATCCCAGGGATGAGACTGGTCCTGGCACCATGGGATCAACAATGTCTTCTTGACCAGAAGGAGGAAAAGAAGTATAATAAAATAAGGCATCAGAGAGATCAAATGGAGTCAAGAGGCTGTTTTATAGGCTGCTCTTATGCAAACTTCAGTTGGATGGTGCTGTTTGCCAAACTCCAATCTGCATCACTCTTGTTTACTCTTAAGAACACCTAGGACTCAAACTAAGACTCTGTGAGGGTGCCATGCACTAGGTTTTCCTTCCTGGAACATATAATTCCTGGTGGGTTCTTAGGTCAGATAAAACCTGAAACTCTGAGGGACCACCCTGTCCAAAATTGTCAATTGGTTTCATCCCCCTATCCTTTATAGTGTAGGTACCCTTTCTCAATGTGAAAAGATCAGAGCAAGCATTGCTCAAAGTTCTCTATAGATTAGGAGAAGGATGAAGTATAACAGAGAGAATGGGATTTAACAGAGGAGTATGGCTGCTGAATTAATTAATATGCCTTCTAACCACTAGTGTTTTTGGAGCAGCTAGTAGAAAAATCTGAGAATTTGGAATGTAGCCCATGACAGACCCTTGAATCTGTTCTGTAACTACATGTTGAAGCGTGCTTTGAAAATTATTGCTTTTTTATTTCTTTGCTTCTTGTGTATGTTATATTTTATAATAAAAAAAAGTTAAAAAACAAAAAGTTTGAGATTTAGTAATTAGGGTTAGGCCAGGTCAATTGATGTCATTTTGATTATAACACAGACCATTTGTGGCTCATCTGTTTCAGCTGGGTCCTTTAGAGGCATTATCCCTGGTGAGAAAGCTGAGGCTCAGAGACAACCTAGAAATAATCTGCCTGGAGTGGAAGGCCAAGATTCCAACCAGGCATTTTGCAGAGTAATGAGAGCACATACACTGATTTTGTGCTAATCAAACATTAACTTAGTTAATTCTGAAAATACTCTATGAAGTAGGAACTTTTATCCTCATTTTACAGATGAGGCAGCTAAGCACAGAGAAGAGATGCAGATTACCCAAGATCAGAGGTCTAAAAAGTATACATAACAGGGATTTGAACTCAGGCAGTTGAGCTCTAGTGTGGCTTTTGCAACTATACTATACTGCCTCTCCAGATCCTGGGTTCTTTCCATCCACTACCCTAAGCTGCTCCTGTTAGTGACTCTTGATCCTGGAGAATTGAGAACTGAGCCTGTCTTTTTGCCGGATCCTTTCACATGCCACTGCAGGCCATGAGGCTTGATCAGGATGCACTTTGAGTATGACGGTCCTGTCTATTCTGGTTCTGCAGTGTTCTCTACAGTGCTGATATTCAGACTTCAACACAAATTAGTTGTAAAACATACCTTTCTATTATAGTATATTCCAGAGGTCGAGGCTTTTGCTTTATGGCTTTTAATTAAATACTAGTATTTGTATTTGTGGTCTGGGGGATCTTTATCATTAGAAGTATATATTTTTTTGTCTTTATTTTGAAATAACTTCAAGCTTAACAGGAAAATTGTAAAAATAATACAGAGAATGATATAATTTTATAAATCAAAGAAGTAGAATCATCAATAAATAGATGAGGGTTCTTTATAACTAGCCCTTGAAGCTGATGGTTTTCCATTGCTGCCTGGGGGATTACAGGCCTGGGGAGCTGCCAGGAGGGTCTCCAAAGATGACTGGCTGGAATGGCTGAGACGGCTGAGCCTGGAGCTGCTGAAGGACTCCTCGTCGCCCTCCTTGCGCTCATGTTGGGCCTTGGCACAGGCCTACAACCCGATGGCCAGGTACGGTGTGTTAGGGTTCCCTTTTTCCCACCTCCAGGTTCGGATAGAGAAGATTAGCCCAGAGGAAATGCTGTATACGACTTAGTTTTCTCACTTGTGGGACAAAAAAATAGACAACTTGAGCAAGCTTATATTACAGGAAAAGCATGCATCTTTACCTTGCTAGTAAACTACAAATACATTTCTGTGTTAATTTGCTAGTTACAAAGCCATGTACAATTCTGAAAACAACTATATAATAGTTTAATATAATCTGTTTCCAATATATTGGTATTCTAATAATTTATTGCTGCATTTCAAATGCCCCAAAGCTCAGTCGTCTAAAACTGCTGCAGTCATTTATCTTGCTCCTGAATCAGGAGTTTGGACAGGACCTGGGGGAACAGCTTGCCTGTTCTTCACACGGTAGCAGTGGGGTTGGTTTGACTAGGCCTAGAAGATCCCTTTGATGGCTCATTCCCATCTCTGGCAAGTTGGGACTGATGATGGACTGAAAGCTCAGCTCTTCCTGGGGGTGGAGACCTTGATGCCTCTCCATGTGAATCTTTCCAGAGGCTGTTTG
>PVIY010046736.1:0-18260 GCA_004026745.1 Myrmecophaga tridactyla
TTTTTTTTTTTAATTTCTACTATAATGAACACAAACTGCCCTCTCAAGGTTACTTTAGTTTACAATTTTAGTTTTTACAAAAAGTTACTATTATACCTTTATATTTCTTAAATTAATGCATCATCCATGAATTGTCTCCTATTTCTCGTTTTCTTGAACTTCTACGTTTCATATAAATCTGAAGAAAATATTTCCATTTCAGTATAAGAAGTAAACATGTGGATCGAATTTGACAGTTAATGAATGCATGCTCTATTCTGAGTACTATAATAGCAATTTTACATATATCTTTTACATTTAATCTTCACATTAACCTTAGACATATTATCATTAATCCCATTGTAGTAACTGAACTAAAGAGGTTTTAATAAGTTTACCAAAAATTAGACCTCTATTAAGAGAAAAGGCCAAGGAAGATTGTCTTAATTACATTTATTGAGTATCTCCTACATTCCCAACACTATGATATGTGCTTTACATATATTTTCTCTAACTCTCACAACATTCCTTATTATAGCATAGGATCCTATGCTTCAAAGAAATTAAATAACTTAAGTTTATAAACAACTAGTTAAATGTTAGGTGTTAGGTGTCAAATTCAGTTTGTCTGACCATGTCCCAGTTGTTAAACATCATGCCTTTAGGTTTGTGAGCGACCTTTTAAAAGATATGATTCTTTCTGAAAATTATGTTTAAATTAAGATACACATTTTAGGAAGATAAACCAAATTAATGATGCTGTTGTAACCAGAAGTCTTGTGATATGGGGAGCTAGTTAGGAAGCTACTGGAGGAAATGTAACAGGAATCAAATAATGATACTGGAAAGGAGGTTTCAGTTCTACTGAAGAGTTACAACAAATAGTACTTGGTGACATTCATGCAATGAAGGGAGAGATTTAGACTACTATTTTTCAGGCTTACAAATTGATAACAACTATAAACCTTATGTGGAAAGAGAAATAGGAAAGACAATTTGAGTGAGGAGACAAGGAATTAATTTGTTTGATTTTTAATTTGCAGAGCCTGGAGAACATAAAGCTGGACATAAAAAAGTCAGTTGAAAATGTAGGTCTTCCATTTAAATGGTTAGAACTGAAAATGTACATTTTAGTCATTGGCCTGAGTCTGTCAGTTGAAGTCCCTGGAAAGAAAGAGACCAACCACTCAACCAGAGTGGAACCACCATGAAGAGAGGACAGTGGAAAATATGTTAGAAATGCCAACGAAGATTCCCTTAGAGGTGTGAAGATAGTACAGGAGATTGAGAATGGAAGGTCAGGGCATAGGGTAGGGAGAGTGGCAGGAGAACAAGGCACCAAGAAACCACTATAGAAGAGTTGTAAGTGGTAAACAAAGGCCAAGTGCCACAGAGAAATTAAGCAGACTAATGATGAAAAAAAATACATACTATTTAATAATTAAGAGGTCCCCAGATGACCTTAAAGAAAGTATAGTGAGTCAAGTGTCTGCATGGAAAAAATTCAGATTTCAGCTATATTTTTATTGGAAACATAAAATAATAGAAATAACAATATTGCATGATATTTTAGAATTTCCAAATATAGTTACTCATATGCTCTTGTTCAAAGAACAACCATTCTCTTCCTTGGAGAGTTTATAGTAGCTTTGGGAGCAAGTAAGGAAAGAGCTAAGCCTCAAAGTTAGGCCCTGTACGTTCATATTTCACCTTCTTTCAGATACACTATATAGTGCCTCTTATTTTGTTTGAGCCCCAGGTGTTTTGGACAGTGGCAAATTGTTTAATTTCAACATAATGAACCCAGGATTTGGGGATTGGCTTGAATGAAACTTGGGCCCGACATGCATAAGCTGTGTAGGGCATGAGATTCATTCTCTAATGGGAACCAGAGAATAATTATTTTCCTTGGGGGTGGCTGTGAAAAGTAAATATAAAAGCAAGTGGGAAACATGTGATAATGAACTGATACTAAATAAATGTTTTTCCTTAAATTTCTGTAAAAGGAATACTGTGTATTTATTTTTTAAATATAACAAGTTATTAGTAACAATTATTTTAAATTAGCTAAGCATGTGAAATAAGTACTGCTAAAACACTGGGTTTTTTTTATGTAAATCTAAGAATAGGGCTATGTTTACAATAAAAATATATATATTGTTTTCTAGTCTCTCTAATTGCCCTATATGCCATCATGGACAAGATTAACTTTAAGTCTCTTTTTTTATAAGTTTGGGTCTGAAATCATGCGCTGGTATTGCTGAAGTATTCAAGAAAATTTTTCAAAAGCCTGAATTTGGGAAGTACTCAGCAGTTTTTTCCATACAGAGAGTCACATGGACATTTTGCAGAGAATCCCATAAAAGCTGGGCTATAGAGGAGAATGATTACATTTTTGTTCTCAGTATATATTAAAGGGTAAGCTACTCTGAAGTAATGATGTTATAGAAATATTTAGAATTTTAGAAATAGCATTGTCTGGTAGAAATGGGAAGACATAAAATCAAGGATTATGTTTCCAGTTTTACGCCCAAATATCTGTGCTACTTTTGAGAAGCCACTAAAGCTTTTTATCAGAGGTTTTCTGAGAGGAAAGTGATAGCTAACAGTTATTATGTATTCTGTTCTAGACATACTAATTTTCAAATATTAAGTTATTTATTGTCTCAAGAAGTATACAAGGCAAGATACTATAGACAAGAAAATTGAGGTACATGGAAGGTTTGCTTTTCACACTGTGAATAAACCAAGGAATTCTGACACCAGAGCTTATGCTTTTGATCATCTGCTGTCCTGACCTCTTCAGATGACTGGAGCCAAAAATTCTAGAAATAGAAGCACACCTAGAGAACACATCAGCCTGCCCCTAACCCCCACCGACTCCCTCCGGTCTACAAGAGACATGGGGAGGTTATGTAATGAGTCAGGTTAGATCACAGTTACATCTGGACCTCTAACCCAGCTCCCTGTTTCTGTGATTCCTGTCTTACTGCACTACTCTGACACCTGCTCTTCTGGGCACAGAATCATGATGTTACAAAACCAGTTTAGTAAGGGTTCATCTTATGACTGCTGCTTCTAAGTGTCCTACAAGACACAATTATCAACCTACTCAAAGTGTCATAGGCTAGGTATATTCTGATTCACAATTGCTACAGGTATCTTCTAGATAAGTGTAATTCTTTTATAGGTTCCATCAAGTTTTGAAGATAGTTTTGATCACTTAATAAGAGGCTGTGGCAGAGGATATTTCCATGTGCTCCTCTATATTTCATAGTCACCCTTACAATTCATTTGCCATGTGACAGTCATGGCACATAGACAGAAAAGATATAAACAACTCACTGTCCTGGCCATCTAAAACACCTTGCAGAGCCTTCTGGACTTCTCTTCTTCCCTGATGATCTTGAAAGCCATGTTCTTCTAAGAGCAAAAAGATGGAAAAAGCCTAGATAGTGAGTCAATGCTTAGAGGAGAACTGCCCAGCAGAGAACACTTGGCATACATCAGATGTTGTCTGAGTGAGAAATGAACATTTAAAATATTGAGCCACTGTAATGTAGGTTTTATGTGATTCTTCAGCATAACTTAACCTTTCCTGAATAATACATATATTGGCTTTGGAAATGGAGTGCAACGATAGTGAAAAACCTCCACTTTGTGGTAAATGGTTTGGCAATTAAGTAGCAGGTAACTGCTGCTAGAAACCAGAGATGGAGATAAGTATTTTGCCCTAGCAAAACCTTTAGAAATACTCTCTGTCATAACTTGGAAAGCACTCCATATCTTACCATATTCTATTTAAAGCCAGACTCCTGAAGTCTAGCAGCTCTATCATTTCTACTATAGGAAGTTATGGTGGAATTTTCACTTGGACACATAATTAAATTCCCGGAGCAGATGTTCATCTGTAAAATGGGGATTATAAAGTTACTGATAAGGCTGAGAAATTATGGTGACAATATTTGAAAGCACCTCACACTAGTTAATATTTAGGTGGACTTGAGCAACTTGAATGGCAGAGAATGTGGTGAGAACCAAATTATGAGATAAACTATTTAATTCTAGAAAACATGAGATACATCTAAAATATATTAAAGTTTCAATCATATGGAATCAGTTAATGGAAACAGCATTTCTAAGTATAATTTAACTGCAGTCACTATAATTAACGTGAGAAATTAAAGTTTTAAAAACCTCTCTCATGCACTCAGTTGTTCAAAATGAAATATGTTGTTATTGATTGAAAGCACAGATATTTGACTCTACATGATTTGAATTTAAAATTAGTTTACTGATTAAATTGCATTCCATCATTTAACCCCTCTAAAGCCTCAATTTTATCTAGAAAATTTAGATAATAAAACTACTTCAAATGTTGGTTAAATAAATTGAGACTATGTCTTGCTAATTACTTAGTATATTTCCTGGATCATGATAAGTTCGAAAAGATTGGTAGCTATTTTGTCACAGTCATCTTCACTATCATTATACATGCTCATTTATCTTTCACCACCGATAAATGATGAGCTCAGTCTTCAGAAACTGGCTCCACAGGATCTGTTTAAAACAATAAACAGTTACCAGAAATAATTATGTCATACTGAAACACTTCCACATAATTATGAAATGATTCCATCTTTCAGTGCGATGCTTGGCTTTCTGGAAAGGGCTAGAAGACTTTAAAGTGCTTAAAACAAGTGATCTTAAAATCTGGTGTATCACCAAAAAAATGGCATCTTTTTGTCATTTAACATTAATTTGAAGAGGAAATAGATTGTTTATAGAAAAGGTGACTATGAATTACATAGATAGACAAATAAAATCATTTTTAATGTCCGATGGAGACTTAGTATTAGCCATCACCTGCGTTATTTTTTATCTTCAATTACAATTTTGGAATTTTTTTATATGACATGCTTTGCTATTCAATAAGGTTACAGTGTAGTTCCTTTTTTAAAGCTTGGCAGATGGTCACCTATTGTTCTGAATGAGCTTTCACTAATTTTAAGCTGGAGGTTAGTCATCTGTTAGTTGTTTTCCAGTGCAGCTGAAAACGATTTTGGCTCAAATTCTGACAATTTTTCAGAGTTTTTATCATCTGGGGGTTTCCCCCAATTTTTAGCTGGCCTCATTATTTCATTTAAAGTTCAGGAGGAGAGTTTTAGAAGCACTCAGGGACCTCATGAGTTGACTGAGTTTAATCTCAGAAAACCAGAGAGGTACGGCCTCACTTGGCACAGAGAAATTATGCTGGCTAGGAAGCACCTTGCATAGGCTGTAAATAGTGAACTGAGACAGTTGTTTTGCCACCCAGAAAAATGTCCAAACTTCCTTAAATACAAGAGCCTCCTCCTTTTCCAGGACGGACAATATATACCAGATCATACCAAAATTTATGAGGAATATATGTGTGTATGTGTGTGTGAGGTATTAATTTCTCCATTTTTTCCTCAAAAACATGCATTTACCTATATTTTAAATTTACAGATATTTGTGAGAAAAACATTTCCTTTAATTATTTAATAGTAAAATCATATCAATGCAGATATTTGAAGTATATGTCAATGAATATCTATGCATACATATGTGAATCACTTAAAGAAGCAGAATAAATCTGAGATCCATGAGACCTGATTCCAACTTGACTGAATACATTAAAATAGGAAGGAACAGTATATGTCTTTAAGAATGAGATCTACTTTAGGTATATATTCAAAGAAAGTGAAACAGATGAATGTTTATTTACAATAACCTAAAGGTGGAAGCAACCTAAGTGTCTGTCAACAAATGACTGGATAAACAAAATGTGCATACACACAATGGAATACTGTCAAACCACAAGGAAGAATAAGTTCTGAGACTTGGTGCAGCATGGAATAACCAAGAAAACTAATTAGGCTTGGAAACATAAGGACAAATATTACATGATGCCGCTTATAAGTTTTCACAGGGACAGGACGTAGATTAGAGGTTACCAAGGAATGAGGAGATGGGGGGTGGAGGGCTGTATGTTTGGGGATCAGGGAAGAGAATATTAGGCATGAAATAAATCTAAAATCACTAAGCACTTACTACATCCTGGGGAGCATGTGGCAGTTTGATGCTGTTGTGTACCCCAGAAAAAGCCATATTCTTTTCATCAATTTCTTGTGGCTGCAGTCTTATTAAGGATGGGATTTTTTTGATTTAGGTTGCTCCAATTGAGATGTGACCCACCCAATTCAAGATGGGTCTTAATCCTTTACTGGAGTCCTTTCTAAGAAGATAAAAGATAGAAAAAGCCAAAAGAGCATAGAGAGAAACACCTGGAGAGAGAGCTGATGGAGGGAGAACAGCCACAGAGACGCTAAGAAAGGATCCACAGAGGCTCAGAGAGGAAGACACTGGAATTAGAAACTGAAAGCAATGAAATACAGCAGCAAAGGACCAGCAAATGCAGGCTGTTTGCTTTCCCATGTAACAGAAGAACCCCCAGATGCCAGCAGACTTTCTTCAGAAGGCATTGACCTCTTGATGCCTTAATTTGGACATTTTCATGGCTTTAGAACTATAAATATGTAAACTAATAAATTGCAGCTTTAACAAACAGAAACAGAGCACTTTAAAGTGCCATTCGTTTAATCCCAAGGAAATCCTATGATGCAAATACGATTATGATAATTTTATAGACATTTACGGTGATGTATGGAAGAGAAGGATTTTGCCAAAGTTAATACATGTGCTAAGAGCTGGAACTAGATTAGGAAAAGAAAGTTTTATAGTGGCAAAATTTTCAGGACTCATCCTAATAGTACAGAATAAATAAATTCCTATCCAATGGACTTGGAATATTTTACTCTTTTGGCAAAGCTAATGCTATTTTGGTGATGGTAGATCAGATCATTTAAATCTCTTGTCATGAGTAATCTTGTAATGAAATGCATTTGTTCAGAATCCGTACTTGACAGTCAGTTTATAATTTTTTTTCCTGTCTACAGGGATAGAAAGAGTTTATGTTGAAATAAGTATTCTGATAAGTTTTATAGTTAGGTTCTACACTATAAATTTATAGGATGTCATTTTGAGTTTATACAATAATATCTGGAGAGGAATGTTTTCATCTGAAAGTATAAAAATACCAGACAAAAAGTGGCTATAAGATAGGGGTTAATTTTTCTCTCATAGCAAGAAAGATGAAGGTAGCCAGATGCTAGTGTTGGTTTCATGGCTAGTGATAGAAGGATTGGAATCTCTGAGATTGATTTTACTGCTTCATGGTTTCGAGATGGTAACTTCAGCTCAAGATATGGAAGTATTCAAAGCAAGAATTAATAGTAAAGGTCTGTGTCAATAATATCTGGATATTTTGATCAAGGAAGGAAAATCTTTCCCAGAAACTCTCAGAAAATTGGCCAGAATATGTAACATGGCTACTTCAACAAGTAAAAAGCTTGAAGAAATGAGCAATTGTGTTTTTCAGATTACATGGTAGGGAGAAGAGAGTTGGGAAATAGTGTTGTGTAAGCCCATCTAGACTGAAACCCAAGGGAGTGAGACTATCTCTTGGATTATCAATGCATTTGGGTTCTGAGTCTGTACGTTCAATAGGCAGACTTTGCCCATAATAGATACACAAAGGCGAAGGAAAAGTACCAGAGAAATAAAGATTTCAAGGCTGATTTCTGTCATTGCCTATACAACATATTTTCATCCATCTTGAAATTTTTTAATTATAATTGAAAATTTTGGAAATGCCAAGCTGTTAATTACCACCATAACAGGAACATTTATCTTCTAATTATTATAATGTTCTATCAAATTTATATCTCCATATCTGAGTATCTGTAGTTACATAGTGCATTTCTAAGAATAGTACATACCAAAACTCTGGGCGAGTTCAAGTCTGGTGGGAATAGTGACCAACCAGGATTTTTATTACTTGAACAACTATGAGTCATTTAGGAAAGTCATAGGGTAGAGTCCTAAGTCCTATGGCCGATAAAGTATAACACCAAACTTTCACGAAAAAAAAAATGCTAAGGCACAAGAAGATTGTGGAAGAAACTCCACTTGTAGTACAGTTAGTCCATTGCCTGGTCTGAAGATGCTAATAGGTACGAGGGAGAAGGGATAGTAATGAGAATAGAATTGGGTATTAAAATCTGTAAACTGAGTTATTCCCAGGTGCATAGAAACAGAAGAACTGTGCTCAAATAAAATAATTAATCAAATGAAAAAGTTCTGTGAAGCAGGACCATTCTTACTCTTCTTTTTGTTCTATTCTCAAACTAGGGTTTGCAAGTTGCTGGGAAATAATAGCCATTTAATAAATATGTTTTAATTAAGTCACCATAAGGATATAGTTTGAGGCAACTCTATTAGAAGACTAAAAGGTCTCATAAGAATAGAGGGTTTCATGACAAGAAATTTAGATAATCTACCATCACCAAAGTAGTGTAGTTTGTCATAGGTGAGATATTAAATGTATGGGTTTACTTTGATTAAATAGCATAAAATATATTAAATAATCTTTCTTGTCTTGGCATTTATAACCAGGAATTTTATCAAGATTACACTGTAATGAAATATGTTACTACTAAGTTTGTCCAGCAATAAGTTTCTTAGATGAAAAGAATTGCTTTGTCTCAATATTTTCAATAACCACTATAGGACCATTGTTTACCTTTAAACATGCTTTAGTATTTATACTTTATGTATTTATACTTTAAATATTTTAAGTATATTTAAACTTTAAGTACATTAAAAAACTCTATTTGAGGGGATAGACAATTTTAGTTAAGATAAAATTGTTTATCTAAAATGACACCTAGGTACAAATTTTCCATTCAAATGTCCTGTGGTGGTTTGAAGCTGTAAGTACCCAAGCAGAACAGGCTCTCAAAATTAATTCATCCTTGTGGGTGTTAACCCATTGTAAGTAGGACCTTTAGATGAGGTAACCTCAGTTAAGGCATGGCTCAGGATATGTTTTATTGCTGGAGTCCTTTATAAGAGAATGAAATTCAGACAGAAAGAGAGAAAACCATGACAACAAGAAGCTGAAATCAATGAAACCTAGAAGAGAAGAGAGAGACCAGTAGGCATATTTTGTCTTGTCATGTGGCAAAGGATCCAAGGATAACCAACAGCCAGTTTTGAGGAAGAAAGCATCACCTTGACAATGCCTTGATTTGAATATTCTCTTGGCCTCAAAACCATGAAAAATTCCTGTGCTGGTTTGAAAGGAAGTATGCCCCTTAGAAAAGCCATGTTTTAATCAAAATATCATTTTGTAAAAGTAAAATAATCTCTATTCAATACTGTATGTTTGAAACTGTAATCAGATCATCTTCCTGGATGATGGGATTTAGTCAAGAGTGGTTGTTAAACTGGATTAGGGGACAACATGTCTCCACCCATTTGGGTGGGTCTTGATTGGTTTATTGGCGTCCTGTAAAAGAGGAAATATTTTGGAGAATGAGAGATTCAGAGAGAGCAGAGAATGCTGCAGCACTACGAAGCAGAGGCCACAAGCCAGCGACCTTTGGAGATGAAGAAGGAAAATGCCTCCTGGGGAGCTTCATGAAACAGGAAGCCAGGAGAGAAAGTAGCAGATGATGCCTTGCTTGCCATGTGCCCTTCCAGTAGAGAGAGAAACCCAGAACTTCATCGGCCTTCTTGAACCAAGGTATCTTTTCCTGGATGGCTTAGATTGGACATTTCTATAGACTTGTTTTAATTGGGACATTTTCTCAGCCTTAGAACTGTAAACCAGCAACTCATTAAATTCTCTCTTTTAAAAGCCATTCTGTTTCTGGGTATATTGCATTCCAGCAGCTAGCAAACTAGAACAATTCCTATAATAAATTCCTATTATTTGACCCACTTCATGGTATTTGCTTTAAATAGCCTAGGAAATTAAAATTGACGTTGGTACCAGGGGAGTGGGGTTCTGCTATTAAGAATACCAAAAATGTGGAAATGGCTTTGGAATCAGGTAATGGGTAGATGCTGGAAGAACTGTCAGGTGCTTGACAGAAAAGGTCTAGTTGCTTTGAAGAGACTGTTAGTAAAAATATGAATGTTAAAATTAATTCTAATGAAGGCTTAGAAGAAAATGATGACTGTATTATTGGAAACTTGAGGAAAGGCAATTCTTATTTTGAAGTGGCAGAAAACTTGGCAAAATTGGGGTCCATATTGGATGGAAAGCAGAACTTGAAATTGATGAATTTGGATATTTATCTGAAGAGATTTCCAATCTAAATATGGAAAGTGCAGTCTGGTGTCTCCTTACAGCTTATAGTAAAATGCAAAAGGAAAGATATAAACTGAGGACTGAATTCCTGGCCATAAATAAATGAGAAATTGATGACTCAGAAAATTCTGAGCTTCTGGAAAGTGAGTGCCCAGAGAATAGTATTCCATGTGAGCTTTTAACTCAACATGGATCTAACTAACAATTCCCATGCAAGTAAGGGGTAGAGGTGCAATTATCCAGGGAAGTACTGTGGAAGGTCCTACTGCCTGATGGTTTGAACCCCTGTGTACTATGTGCAAATCCAACATTTTTTGTGTGAGATCTGTATAAATGGAACCACTGCCAGCCTGGACTAAAAGGAAAAGAGAAGCGATAAATTGAAGCAAAAAGCTGAAATCAACAACACCTGAAAGAGAACAGAGAAACCAGGAGATGCTTCCATGTGCTTTGCCATGTGACAAAAAAAGTCAAAGATCTCTAGCAGCTGATCTTTGGGAAGAAAACATTGCCTTTATGTGTACATTTCCCTAGGCTCAATATCATGATCAAATAAATTTCCATCGTTTAACCCAATCCATTCTATGGTATTTGCTTTAAAAACTCAAGAGATAATTTTTGATGTTTGATATTTATAAAATATTCCTATTTATTGGAGGAGACCCATAGGTCTATGAGATCACTTAAGAGAGTGTTACTCCAGATTCTGGGCAGAACTACAATTATGACCATAGTTATTATATTCTTTTTTCAGATATCAGTACAAGCTGTAGAAAATTTTAAAGATAAATTCATCAGTAAGTTAATATTACCATCATCAAGAATAAAGACTTCATTCCAGTGCTATGGAGACATACAAAGAAAACTGATGGGACTATGTTAAAACATTGAGGCAGATACAGTATAATCTGAAAGATAACATAGTTGAATAAGGAAAAGGAGATAAGGATCAAATGAGAACTAGTAGGCACTATAAAACATATCTTCAAACAAGCATAGGGGCTTGTTCTCTCTAATACTCCATGCTAAGCATTTCAGGGAACAAAACCACAGGTAGGTTTTAATTTAATCGGTAAGGATGAAAGTTGCACAAAAATCAGGATATGGTAAGTATAAAAAATGCAAGATACGTTAAGTATGAAAAATTTCTGACAAATGCTAGCAGAGATCAAAGGAGAGAGACATCACGTATGTTTGGGTGAAGAAATCATAAAAGAATGGAGAAAACAGATTTCATAAATGGCATCTTTGATTTCAACAATTTAAATGAGAGAGACTCTGGGATAGATAGCCTGCCAAGCAAAGGAACAACATGAACAAGACTCAGGGTTACACAAAAGAAATTGTTTCAGGGACAGGAAATAGTAGAATTGAGAATCCAGGATATGTTTAAAGAAGTAGGTGGAGATAAATTTAGAAGGGAGGATCAGGTCATAAATTAATTCCGAATGAAGATATAAAGTCATATAGATGTCCTACATTCTAAATTTATGAATATATCTTTATTCAATAAATATATGCAATTTTCACAATAAATACATGTGATTTTGCACATGGATGTATTCTGGAGCCAAGAAGACAGGAACTGTGAAATGTTTTTTTTTTTTAAATCTCATCTCAGTTTCCCAACTGTGATCACAAATGCTATGAAACTGATTGGCTTAAATAATGGGAATTTATTTGTTTGTTTGCACACAGGATTAGTTCAAAATTGAGGTATCAGCGAGGTGATGCTTTTTCCTCAAAGACTGCGGCCAACTAGAACTAACTGCCTCTGATCTTTGGGGACTTTTGACTTTCCCATCACATGGCAATGTCCTCTTCTTTCTCTTCTGGGTTCCACTGACTTCTAACTTCTCAATTCTCTGACTTTGTCTCTTTATGTCTGAATTTCATTCTGGTTTTAAAAGACTCCAGTAATTTTAGTAAAGCCCAACCTCATTCAATTGGCACACCTTTACTAAAAATAACTTCTTCAAAAGGTCCTGTTTATTATGGGTTCACAAATACAAGAATGTATTAAGATTAGGAACATGTTTTACTGAGATACATAATTCAATCTGCCACACTCATCTTCTCATTGGCTTCTAGTGTCATCTGGGAGATATATTGCCAAAGACGGGGGGAAATGGTGAGTTCTCAAAATGCAAAGCAATAACTTCTTAAAATCAATTCTGTCTGCTTCATCCTATTTAAGCCTCTAAATATTCCTTGAGAATTTGTGTGCTTACAGCTTCAAAAACTCAGCCGCTCCACTGAGCTCTTAAATTCAAGTCAGATTTAGCTGTCCAGCAACTTTTGACCATACTTTATGTGTTGGATGGAATTTCCCAGTTTATGATTCCAGCCTCTGTTTCTGCCTGGCTCCTAATGAGATACCTCAGAAGAGAAAAAATGGACTGCTTGGAATAAATTTAAGTAAGTGGGCTGATGATATGCTCAGCATTCAAAGGCTGAAATAGAAAAGTATTCTCCACCAAAATTTTCAATTCAGTATTCTGTGACAATTACTTTTATTATATCATAACCTCTTCTTATTATTATTCTCTTCATTTTGACTTATTCACTCAGGAATATGTAAACATGCACTTTAAACTCATATTACTTTCCTGATGTCTAAACAAGTGTCCTCTTGCTAGTTTTAGTTCTTGCAAATTTCACTGCAGCATTTGACACCAATGACCAGCTTCTTGACAGAGGTCTTTTTGCTTAACAATGTATATTATCAGAATTCTTTCTTTCTGACTTGTGATTAACTTTCTGACTCTTTACTCTACATTTTTTTCCTTGCTTACATCCAAATAAGGGTATTCCCCAAAGTTCAAAATAAGTATTTTTTGTTCTCTATATTTATCTAGTTGATTTACATATTTAATAGCTACATGCTAATGATGCTAAAAATACATTCATCTCTGACTTCTGTTCTGAGTATTTGACAAATCTTCAATAGCTTTCACGATTTTGATTTGACTATCTCACAATACTTAAAAATTTCTTACATCTAGAAATTAATTTCAAGAAATTTTTCACCCCAACTTTCCAGTTTCTATCACTACCACTATTCTTCCTGTAGCACCACATGGAAATGTTTGAAAAAGGAAATGACTCACTGAACAAGGAAGGTCCATAACCGAATTGGAATATGAACTCCACGAAATGATCACATCATTCTTCTCCAAAGAACTTCAACTACTTAAAATTCTCTTCTCAATCAGAATGTCAGGAATTTAGGTATAGAGCCATGAGAATACTGGAACATCAGAGAGTTAGAGTGCAGTAAGTATATGCAGAGTTAAATGGGAGAGAGGATTAAGTTTTCATGCAAATTCAAAATAATCTTTATTTGTTTAAAAACATTTTTATGTTATGAAACATAACTTAAATAAAGTTGCAAAAAAGTAACAAACATACCCCTTTATCAATATTTTTAACATCTCTAATGTGTATAAGCATTCTACTCCAACTTCCCTGATACCCACAACATAAAATTTATGATTTGTTCTAAAACTGCATTCGGTAAGAATGTGTGGATTAAGTTCAACGATAGCTGAGCTCATTTTACGATTGTGATAATGTCTATGAAATATTTTTATTTGGAGGTTGTGCTGATATGTAACCTACATTGTATTATATAAACATATACATTTCCAAGTTCTGTAACCGATACACAAAATTAAACATAAGGGCATATAGAGGAGATAAAATAAAAGAGAATAAAGAAAGAATCTCTTAGTTTGGAGAAGACATGAGGCCTACTGGGGGATATCTGGGGGCATCTGGCATTTAATGAGAAGGGTAGAGATTCGGTTACTGGAGAGTAAAGAACTAAGCAAAGGATCAGTTTAAAAACAGGAAGACCTATGTATATTTAGGAATAAAAGAAAAAGTGTAAATTGCAATGGCTATGATTGAAGGAAATAATTACAGCAGTAGAAACTAAAAGGATATGGCAAAAATACATTTTTAAAATAAATATGAAGATATTTTCTTTAGAAATTAAGAGATAAATAGCACTCCAAAGCATCAAGAAAAATATATGTTATATTCAAAATCAACTATTTACTGAAGCAGGGTGAAATCTTATTCATTTCAAGTTATCTGTCAAAATGGTCAGCACAAACTGATCATGTCATGTAAGTGGGTTACATTTCCGATGCCAATAATATAAATTCCTGGGTATTCCAAATATCTAAGAAGGTATGCATATAATATTGGAAATCTATGAAATATGTCTCTCTAATCATTACCTAGAACTTTCAAATAACAAAAATAAAACAAAGAAAGCTAAAACAAGAAAAAAGAAATTATAAATACTATCTTTTTTGTGAAATCTGAGTATGTAAATATCCATTTATTGACAAAAGCATAAATAATTTTCTTATCAAGTTAAATGGTAGATATGACCATTCCTCTTATCTCTGGAAGTGGGTCAAAGCACAATTAGCAGAGTGTTGGGATCAATCTTGAGATTTAATATTGGAAATACATAGCAAAAAAATATTGAAGATTCAAAACAATAAGACTTTAATAATAACGAACAATTCAAAATTTGTGCTACTTATCCTAGGACTTTATCTCCACATTGGCAGACATTTGTATATAATGTTCAAAGGAAAAAAAAAAAGAACATCAACTGAAGTAGATAGAGGGTGAGTTACTATATGGTACATTATAGACACACAGGTTGAGACGCAACAGAAACTTTCACAAATGGCTGTTTTATTACTTACATAGCACAAAGGGTCCAACACAACAGGGGAACAGATCTCATCTTGATCAGTCTCCTGGGGAAGCCAATGCCTTGAGGTCAGAGTCACTAGGTGGCAGTTCTGTGTGCCTTCTTTGCATCTCAGAAGAAAGACCAGTCTGTGCTACACAATGGCAGAGGGAGCCCAGCCACTGAGAGTTCCTGCCCTGATAAGCAGCTGTCTTCTTGTTCCTGGTTTCCAGTTTAAGGTATGATTAGGCCCTTCCATTAGACCTAAAGTCTCCCCTGGGCTGCAGAATGGAAGCATATTGAAACATCTACACACAAGAAAAGGAGGGAATTAGGTCAGGGTTAGGAGATGGCTACTGAGCATGTCCATGACTTCCCCAGCAGTACTAGTGGTATTAATGACCACATAGTCTAAATAGCTCAATTTTATGTGCAGATAGGTACTTTAAAGTTCATTCAAACCAACTAAACCCCAAAACCTCACTTTCATTTCACTAAATTTTATCTCCTACAAAGTTGTCTGATTGACTCACAACTTCTGCCAAGCAACAGTGAATACACAGCTTTAGGTGCTGTGGTAGTTAGAGTCAGGTGTCAACTTGGCCAGGTGAAGGCACTAGTTCTGTTGCTATGGCCATGAGCCAATGAATGGTATGTGAACCTCATCTGTTGCTGATTACATCTGCAGTTGGCCAGGAGGCGTGCCTGCTGCAATGAATGATGTTTGACTTAATTGGCTGCTGCTTAAATGAGAGAGCTTAACGTAGCACAGCCCAAGCAGCTCAGCATACCTCATCTCAGCACTCGCAGCTCAGTTCAGGCCTTTGGAGATGCAGAAAGAAATCACCCTGGGGAAAGTTGTTGGAACCCAGTGGCCTGGAGAGAAGGTGAGCAGAGATCACCCTGTGTCTTTCCACGTAAGAAAGAACTTCAGTTGAAAGTTAGCTGCCTTTCATCTGAAGAACTAACAAAATAAATCCTCTTTTATTAAAAGCCAATCCATCTCTGGTGTGTTGCATTCCGGCAGCTAGAAAACTAGAACAGGTGCTTTTCTGTAAACTGTCTTATTTTTTACTTTATATTGTGTATCCTTTGTTTATATTGTCTAGGGTTATATTTTTACTGTTAAGAGTTTTCTGTCAAAGGACACATCAAAAATCCAGAAGAGTAACTATAGTGGGTTTTTGGTGACTGGAGAAATCTTTAGTGTTCTTTAGTTTACAAATTGTCTGTATGAATTTGTCTGGTTTTCATAGTAAACAAACAATGTCACTTAAATATCATAGATGTCAAATTCTACAGGTTGCATCATTCATTGAGACATCAAGAACTGGAGTCCAGTCTTATTTTATGAATTAGTACAAATTGCACTATAGAACTAACATGATATACACATTCATAATGGTCTGCAAAGTAGAACATTTTCTCACTAGTTTTTTACTGTTCTAGTTTGCTAGCTGCTGGAATGCAACAAACCAGAGATGGATTGGCTTTTAATAAAAGGGGATTTATTTCGTTAGTTCTTCAGAGGAAAGGCAGCTAACTTTCAACTGAGGTTCTTTCTTATGTGGGAAGACACAGGATGGTCTCTGCTGGCCTTCTCTCCAGGCCTCTGAGTTCCAGCAACTTTCCCCGGGTTGATTCCTTTCTGTATCTCCAAAGGCCTGGGCTGAGCTGCAAGTGCTGAGATGAGGTATGCTGAGCTGCTTGGGCTGTGCTACGTTGAGCTCTCTCATTTAAGCACCAGTCAATTAAATCAAACATTGTTCATTACAGCAGGCACTCCTCCTAGCAGACTGTAGGTGTTATCAGCAACAGATGAAGTTCATGTACCATCAGCTCATGTCCACAACAACAGAACTAGGCACATTCACCTGGTCAAGTTGACAACTGAATCTAACTACCACACTGACCCAACAAAGCAGTAGGACTTCATAGATTAACTCCCAAAATAAAATTATGATGATGGGGAATAGGGGTCAAGATAGGGATAAAGTGATTGCTTGGAATCCTCAGTGACCAAAATCTTTTTCTATTTCTCTCTCTCTCATTTAAAGAGCATCAGAATGACAGATGTTTCTCAAAGGAAAGCCATATTACAAAGTTTCAGAGGATCCTATACTCCCATACTGTGTACAGGACAGACATCAGCTGTTCAAGTTCATTTAGGAGGAAGTTGCTAGCTAGGACATTGTGCTGATTTGAATCTATTATGCACCCCAGAAAAGCCATATTTTAACCCTGATCCAATCTTGTAGGAGCAATCATTTCTTTTAATCCCTATTCAGAACTGTATTTTAGAATCTTTGGATTAGATTATCTCCAGGGAGATGTGCCACACCCAATCATGAGTATTAATTTTGATTAGCTGGAGATATGACTCCATCCATCCCAAATGGGTCTTGATTAACTTACTGGAATACTTTAAAAAAGGAAAAACATTTTGTAGAGGGCTCAGAGCAGACAGAGCCTACAGAAATTATAGAAGCTTCAGAGCCAACAGAATCTTCATAGCAGAGCTGATCAGATGTGGATGTGTGGAGAAGAGAGACACAGATGTCTGGATGTGCTTGAAGCCTGGCAGATATGTCATGAGATGTTAAGCAAGCCAGAACCTGGAGAGAGCCAAGGGAAACCGAGAGATGAAAGCCAGCCCCAGAGAAGCAAAGTGAGGAAACCCCACAGGAACAGTGGCTGAAAGCAATGGAGCCCAGGAGCCAGGGACCAGCAGATGACAGCCACGTGACCACCCAGCTGGCATCAGTGTTCCATATCCACTGGCCTTTCTTGAGTGAGGGTAACCTCTTGTTGGTGCCTTAATTTGGACACTTTCACCTCCTTAGAACTGTAAACTTCTAACCTATTAAATTTCTCTTTATAAAAACCATTCTAGTTCTGGTATATTGCATTCCAGCAGCTTGCAAACTAAACTAGACATGTTGACATCATAGTCCAGACATTGGCTTCTCTTCCCAGAGCTCTGGAGTCTTGAAAACTCTGCTTATCTGCTCAGGTACAACTCTACCACCAGAACCATTTCTGGCCATAGCCAGGGCAAATTAAGATGTTTAGCTTAACCTGATGATGATGAATACCAAATCACAATTACTGCTAGTCATTCATTTCTTCATTCAGTAACAATTTACAGAGCAATAGCTGTATGCCAAACTGTGCTAGCTGCTAGAGGTATAGACCCGACTAAGACAAACAGAAATATAGGGTGCTCTGATAGCAGATAATTAGGGTTTCTGACCCAGACTGAGGAGTCAAGGAATATTTCATCACCAAGGAGCTAACATGTGAGGTGAGATCTGAAAGTTGAGT
>PVIY010046737.1:0-18263 GCA_004026745.1 Myrmecophaga tridactyla
TGGATATAGAATTCTTGGTTGGCAGTTTTTCTCTTTTAATAATTTAAATATATTATCCCACTGTCTTCTTGCCTCCATGGTTTCTGCTGAGAGATCTGCGCATAGTCTTATTGGGCTTCCCTTGTATGTGATGGATTGCTTTTCTCTTGCTGCTTTCAAGATCCTCTCTTTCTCTTTGACCTCTGACATTCTGATTATTGAATGTCTTGGAGTATGTCTATTTGGATCTATTCTCTTTAGGGTACGCTGCACTTCTTGGATCTGCAATTTTAAGCCTTTCATAAGAGTTGGGAAATTTTCAGTGATAATATCCTCCATTAGTTTTTCTCCTCCTTTTCCCTTCTCTTCTCCTTCTGGGACACCCACAACATGTATATTCATGTGCTTCATATTGTCTTTCAATTCCCTGAGTCCCTGCTCATATTTTTCCATTTTTTTCCCTATAGTTTCTGTTTCTTGTCGGATTTTTAGTTGCTGTTTTGAATGGAATTTTGTCCTTAGCTGATTCCTCAGCTAGGTCATTGCTTGTTCATAGAAACATTACTGATTTTTCACATTAATTTTATAACCTGCCACCTTGCTGAATTTGTTTATTAGCTCAAGAAACTTTGCTATAGATTTCTCAGGATTTTCCAAATATAGTATCATATCATCTGCAAATATTTAGAGTTTCACTTCTTCCTTTTCAATTTGGATGCCTTTTATTTCTTTGTCCTGGTGGATTGCTCTAACTAGAACTTCTGGCAGAATGTTGAATAGTGGTTACAGTGAGTATCCTTGTCTCATTCCTAATCTTAAGGGGAAGGCTTTCAGTCTCTCTCCATTGAGTATGATGCTGGCTATTGTTTTTTCATATATTCCCTTCATCATATTGAGGTAGTTACCTTTGATTCCTATTTTTGGAGCGTTTTTATGAGAAAAGGATGTTGAATTTTGTCAAATGCTTTTTCAGTATCAATCGAGATGATCATGTGAGTTTTCTCTTTCAATTTGTTAATGTGCTGTATTACATTAATTGATTTTCTTGTGTTGAACCATCCTTGCATTACTGGTATAAACCCCACTCGGTCATGGTGTATAATTCTTTGACTTTGTTGTTGGATTCCTGGTATAAAACCCACTTGGTCATGGTATATAATTCTTTTAATGTGTTGTTAGATTCAATTTGCTAATATTTTGTTGAGAATTTTTTTAGCATGTAGGTTCATTAGGGAGATTGTCCTGTAGATTTTGTTTGTTTGTTTGTTTTTTCTCATGACATCTTTTCCTGGTTTTGGTATTAAAGTGAAATTAGCTTGATGAAGTGAGTTAGGTAGAGTTCCATTTTCCTCAATGTTTTAGAAAAGATTGTGCAGGATTGGTGTTAGTTCTTTTTGGAATGTTTGATAAAATTCCCCTGGAAGCCATCTGGCCCTGGGCTTTTCTTTGTAGGAAGATTTTTGATGACTGATTGCATCTCTCTACTTGTGATTTGTTTTCTGAGATCTTCTATTTCTTTCTGAGTCAGTATAGCTTGCATGTGTGTATCCAGGAATTTGTCCATTTGATGTAAGTTGTCTAGTTTATTGCCATATAGTTGTTCTTAGTATCCTCTTATGATTTCTTTTACTTCTTCATGATCTGTGATAATGTACCCCTTCTCATTTGTGATTTTGTTTATTTGCATCTTTTCTCTTTTTTCTTTGTCAGTCTTGCTATTGATCAATTTTATTGATTTTCTCAAAGAACCAACTTTCATTTTTATTGATTCTTTCTATTGTTCTTTTGTTCCCCAATTCATTTATCTCTGCTTCAATTTTTGTTATTTCTTTTCTTCTATTTGCTTTGGGGTTAGTTTGTTGCCCTTTCTCAAGTTCCTCCAGGTTGCTGTTAAGTCCTCAATTTTGCTCTTTCTTGTTTTTCCTTTTTTTACATGGGCAGGCACCAGGAATTGAATGTGGGTCTCTGGCACAGCAGGCAAGAATTCTGCCACTGTGCCACTGTTGTCCGCCTTTTCTTTTCTTTTTTTTTTTTTAGTATGGGCATACAGTACAATAAATTTCCCTCTCAGTCTAGCTTTTGCCACATCCTGTAAATTCTGATAAGTTGTATTCTCATTTTCATTCATCTCCAGATAGGTACTGACTTCTCCAGCAATTTATTCTTTCACTCAATGATTGTTTAAGAGTGTGTTATTTAATCTCCTTATATTTGTGAATGTCCTCATTCTTTGATGGTTATTGAGATCTAGCTTCATCCCATTGTGATCAGTGTAAGTGCTTTACATAATTTCAATGTTTTTACATTTATAAATCCTGTTTTGTGCCCCAGCATATGATATATCCTGAAGAATGTTCCATGAGCACTAGAGAAGAATGTATACGCTTGTGCTTTGGGGTGCAATGGCATATATATGTCTGTTAGGTCTAATTCATTTATCAAGTTATTTAACTTCTCTATTTCCTTGTTGATCTTCTGCCTTTTTTTTAATCCATAGAGGATAGTGGTGTATTGAAGTCTCCTACTATTATTATTGAAATGTCTATCACATCCTTCTACTTTGCCATTATCTGTCTCATGTACTTTGTAGTTCCTTGACTGGGAGCCTAAACATTTATGATTGTTATATCTTCTTGGTGAATTGACCTTTTAATTAGTATATAGTGTCCTTATTTGTCTCTTATGATGTCTTTACATTTAAAGTCTATTTTGTACGATGTTAGTATAGCTACTCTTGCATTCTTTTGGTTATAATTTTCATGGAAAATCTTTTCCCATCCTTTCACTTTCAATCTATTTTTATCCTTGTGTCTCAGATGAGTCTCTTGTAAGCAACATATAGCTGGATTACATTTCTTAATCCATTCAGCCAACCTGTATCTTTTAATTGGTAAATTTAGCTCATTAACATTCAGTTATTATGGAAAAGGTGCTTCTTGAATCCACCATCTTATCTTTTTTATTTATCAGATCTATATATTCTTTTCCCTCCTTGTCTTTTTATGCTTTAAATTATCCTTACTGGTACTCTACAATTTCTGTGCCTTTCTCCAGACCTCCATCTCTTGTCTTTTTTTCAGCCAGTAGAACTCCTTTTAGTATTTCTTATATGGCCAATCTCTTGTTGACAAATTCTTTCAGGACTTGTTTGTCTGTGAAAACTTTAATCTCTCCCTCAGTTTTTAAGGACAGTTTGGCTCAGTACAGAATTCTTGGCTGGAGATTTTTCTTTTTCAGGATTTTGAATGTATCATAGCACTGATTTCTCACCTCCATAGTGCTAGTTGTGTAGTCTGAATTCAGTCTTACTTGGTTTCCCTTGTGAGTTATAGATTGTTTTTCTCTTGGCACTTTCAGGATTTTCTGCTTCTCTTCAACATTTGACAGACTGATTAGCATGTGTCTTGGGAAAGCCTAGTTGGATTTATCCTGTTTGGAGTACATTAGGCTTCTTTGACTTGCATATTTATGTCCTTTGTAAGTGTTGGGAAGTTTTCCCCCTTTATAGTCTCAACTACCCTTCCTAGCCATTTACTCCGCTCTTCTCCTTCTGGGACAGCAATGATTCTTATATTTATGCAGTTTGTCATTTACCTGAGATTTCATTCAAAATTTCCCATCTTTTTTGCCCTTTGCTGTTTTGAGTCTTTGAAATCAGTTATCCTGTCCTCTATATCATTTATTCTTTCTTCTGTTTCTTCAAATCTGGTGTTGTGTGCCTCTAGTATGTTCTTAAATTGGTCAACATTGTCTTTAATCTTTACAATATCTGCTATTTTTTCTATTTATACTGTCTTCTTGATCTCCTTTATGTCATTTGCCATTCCATTTATTTTATGATGTAGAGTTGTATGAACATCTTTGATTAGTTGTTTCAATGTCTGTGTCTCCTCTGGTGTTTAATTTGGTCCTTAGGCAGGACTATATTTGTCTGTACTGTGATATGCTTGTGATCTTTCATTGTTTTCATTGCATGTAAATATCTTCATTGATTTACTTTGGGAGTTGATTCCTTTCAGTAGTCTAAGGCCTTGTGTTTTGTGGGATGGATGTACAGCAGGGAGGAGGGTACAGAGTGGGGTACTCAGTGCAGTGATTTGTTTCAGGGCAGGTATAGGAGCAGGTTGGGGATGTTAAGCTGATGCTTGTGAATGTGGGTACCCAGTGGCCAGGGAAGATGTAGCTGTGCAGGCATACCAGTCTGGGGAGCATAACCCTGGTGTGCACTTGTCTAGGGTGCAGGGTCCTTTGTGTGCATGCCTAAAGCTGTGGCAGCAGGTCAGTGTTATGCCTTCATGGGTAGGGGACAGATATTATCCAGCAGTGCAGGTCAGCACTTTCTCAGAACTGGGAAGTGTGGCTGAGGGCTGTGCATATGCATGGTTCTAGGACTGCCATAAACTGAAGTTCCCAGAGCTGAAGGATGTGATTGGGGGCTGTGTGCATGTATGGGACTAGGAATGCCATAAACTGATGCTCAGTACTCAGGGAGCGCTGTGTGAGGCTGTGTGATACTATGGGTGAGGGTGGGGTGGAGGAATAGCCTGGGTATGGAGGTTAGCACAGGCAGCATGTATGTGCTGATGTCAGCCTGCAGGGAACAGGGAGGGGGAGGTAGTGCTCAGGAGGGGTGCAGGAGAGGTTGGTTGGGCTGCACTTGGAGTTGGGGGGGGAAGGTATGCACTGGGGGCTGGTGGGGCAGGGTGGCCTGGAGCATGGGGAATGGAAGCATGTGACAGTTTTCAGGTGTGGGGAGAGTCACTAATCATGAGGATAGCAACTGGTGAGGATAGCACCCCCAAGGAACTTGGCCTTCATTTCCTAGTCCCTGGCTCTCATCTGTGCATTCCAACAGGCTCCATGCCTCTGTGCCAGATTCTAACTTTCTGCCTCTTAGTTCCTCTGTCTCTGCAAGTAGGGCCACCTTATGTGGTGCAGAAGGCTCTCCCAGGTCAGCCACACCCCCATAATGAGCAGTTTTGAAAGAAAAGGATTAAAATAAATATTAAAATATTTAATTTTGCTATAAAACATTTATTTTAAATATAGGATAACATAACATTTAAGAAGTATAAAATATGAAAAATAAATATAATAAAATATGGATGCCTCTCAGAAAAATAAGCAAAATTTTCTCAAATATAGCCTGAGAAATTAGCATAAACACAATTAAGGAGTAATGATAAAATTAGGAAACTATTTTCAGTATATATATCACTCAAGGTATTAACATGCATAGAAATAATTATAATGCTTTCTATTAAAGTGAATATGATTTCAGTCACCCTCCTGTCCCTTCTCTCTGTTTGACATTTTTACCAAAGTTGAGTTTGAAAGTAAATGGTTGTTCAAAGATCTAGGGCATACCATTTGTTCTCTCTGGCTTGGAAGGAGGTGATATTTTGATCTTTCTAGGCAAAATGAAATTTTTTACATTATCAAGATTGTCATTTGTTTTATTTGCTGGACTTGAGTTCACGTGAAGAAACATGAGTCCTTGGTGAGTTAGATTCCAAAGTCATTAGTGAATCTTTTGTGTAGTGAACCTTTGGCAGAACTCTGAAACATGCAGCAATGGGGACAATGTCTTCAGAGAAATGAAGATGTCACAGTAGTATCCAAAACAAGTCATAAATAAAAATTAAATGATGATGAGGAAGCTTACCTTTTCATTTTTTTGTTCCATAACATATATGCAGCAAAGAGAATACATTTTCTTTGCTCCTTCAGTAACACATTTGTACCTTAATTTGTTAATATTTATTATAATTTAAAATTAAATTATTGTAATTGAAAAAAGAAAAACATAATTAAATGGGATATCCATTCTTAATATCTCAGATTACATCATTCTAGAAATTTCCAATGGAAATATATTCTTATTGTATGGCATATTCATAAATAAGAAGGCATTGTTTACCTGTTGCTTGCATGTAATTTTGTTATTTAAAAAAATAACATTTTTGATTATTGATAAAAATGTAACATAAACTTACTTTTATCTCAGTGATTATAAATGTGAATTGTCATTTTAGAGGACTTTTTTTAAGCATTCCATCAGAATTTGAAGTGAATCCTAACAGTTGAGAGTGGGTTTGCAATGTTCACTATTATATCAATAGGCAGATTATATGGTTGTAAAATTTTATATTGCAAATGTATGATTTCTTTTTTTAAAGCAACTATCATTAGTGATTAAAATGCATCTTTGTAAACAAACTAACTCTGCGAAGTGGATTTAAGAAAATGTTACAAATTGTTATACTATTTTATGAATCATGTTTTGTTGGAATGTGCCTGTAATCATATTCATTTTAATAGAAAACCTTATAATTATTTCTATGCATGTTAATATCTTGAGTGATATATATACTGAAAATAGTTTCCTAATTTTATCATTACTCCTTAATTGTGTTTATATTAATTTCTCAGGCTATATTTGAGAAAATTTTGCTTTTTTTTCTGAGAGGCATCCATATTTTATTATATTTATTTTTCATATTTTATACTTCTTAAATGTTATGTTATCCTATATTTAAAATAAATGTTTTATAGCAAAATTAAATATTTTAATATTTATTTTAATCCTTTTCTTTCAAAACTGCTCATTATGTTTTTAAATTGATTGTAGTTGTTTCTTTTTGTTGTTGAATTGTAGGAGTATATTATGGATACTAAACTCATTAGAGATAGATTTGCAAATATTTTCTCCCATTCTGTAGGTTGTGTTTTCACTTTCTTTATAGTGTTGTTTGATACACAAAGTTGTTTATTTTTTTGTCTAGACAGGCTCCGAGAATCAAACCCAGGTCTCCTGCATGGCAGATGAAAACTCTGTTGGCTGAGCCACTGTGGTTTACCTAAAGCTTTTTATTTTGATGAAACCAATTTATCTATTTTTTATTTGTTTTTTATGTTTTTGGTGTCATATCTAATTATCAATTGATAAATCCAAGATCATGAAGATTTATCCATATGATATCATCCAGGAAATATAGTTTTAACACTTACATTTGGGTCATTGATGTACTTTGGTATCTAGTGTGTGGTAAGGGTCCAACTTCAGTGTTTTTCTTTTAAATATCCCATTTTCTCCAACACTCTTTGTTGAAGAGATGAAAATTTTCCCATTGAATGGGCTTGTAATCCTCAGTAAAAAGCAACTGATCATAAATTAATGAGCATATTTCTTTTCCTTTGGTCTATATGTCTAGTTTTATTCCACTACCACACTGTTTTGGTTTCTGTAGAATTGTAAGATGCTTTGAAATCAAAATCTTTCCAATTTTCTCTTCTACTTCAATGTTGTGTCACTATCCAGGGTCCCTTAAAATTCATATGAATTTTAGGATCGTATTCTCCATTTCTTAAAAAAAAAACCATTGGGAATTTGATAGGGATTATATTGAATCTGGGGATCACTTTGGGTAGTATTCCCTTCTTCAAATATTAAGTGTTCAAACAACCTAGAACTGTAAACTTGCAACTTAATAAATTCCCCTTTTTAAAGACTGTTCCATTTCTGATATATTGCACTCTGGCAGCTAGCACACTAGAGCAGGCAACATTCTTTATTCCTGATCTTAGCCATAAGGCTTTCATATTTGCCATTGAACATAATGTTCCCTGTGATGTTTTCATAGATGCTCTAAATCTGGTTGAGGAAATTCCTTTCTATTCTTTTTATTGTGTATTTTCTTCATGAATGTGTACAAAATTTTGATAAAAGCTTTTCAGAAGTAACTGAGATCACCATGTTGCTTTTACTTAATTCTATTAATGTGGTGTGATGGTGAGGTTCATGGGTCAACTTGGTCAAGTGATGGTTCCCAGTTGTTTAGTCAAATAAGCACTGTCCTATCTGTTGCTGTGAGAACAGTTCATGAACTTAAATCATCAATACAATGATTGCATCTATGGTTGATCATATCTGCAATTAGTTAAGGGAATTGTCTTCTTCAATGAGTGACATTTAATCTAATCAGTTGAAGGCTTTAAAGGAGAAGACAGAAGAGAGGATCTCTCTACTTCAGCCAGTCAGCTTCTCCTGTGGATTCATCAAAAAATTTCACCAGCATTGTTCACAGCCTGACCTATGGAATTTGGACTTGTTCATGCTCACAGTTGCATGAGAAACTTATAAAATCTCATATTTACAAATATCTCCTGTTGGTTCTGTTTCCCTCGAGAAACCTGAGTACTAGAGCTTTGGTCACCAAGATTGGGGTGGTTTTTGAGAAACAGAATGTTAAAAATGATTTTTTGCTATCAGTTTTTTACTCTGATTAGATTCTAAGGCATTAAGATTCTGCTTCCAAAAATCAAGATGATACTGACAGTCCAAGTTGTAAGTTGGCAATAGAGATACACAAAATATCACCATTTGATTCTGCTAAATGTATGCTTATATGAGACAAAGCTCTGGGTGAGAGCATTTTTTGACAGTTTTCCAGTGTTTGGTGGAGTTAAAAGATATAATGATGTTGGCTGGTTGTTCCTAGATATGCTGAATATAGTTATAAAAGAAAAAGATGACCTGCTGGCTTCAAATTTAAAGCTTAAGTGACATGTGAAAGATGTAAAAGTTTATATGGGTGCCACAAAGGAAAATCTTTTTTCCTGTGGCCACAGACTTGACATCTCTGAAAACCAGACCCAGAGACCCATAGTTCAAGTAACAGATTTACAATGTAAACTGAAATTTCACCCTTGGTGGGTATCTGCTGTTAATGTGAAAGCAATGATTGGAAAGGAGTAGGATCCTAAAAATTGGATGAGGATATATGGGTTGATAATTAGTGGGGGCATTGAAACCCTAGATTCTTCTGAGTCTTTGCTAAATTCATCTGTAATGGTCTGCACTGAGAAAACAGTTGCCCCACCTCCAGCCTGGACTGAGGAGACAGCTACAGAAGAACACATAGTCTGTCTTGAGAAAACAGATTCTCAACCTCCAGTCTTCCCTGAGAAGTCTGCCATCCAACCTCTACCTGAAGAGATTAACCCTTCAGTGCCTGCTAGACCTCTAACCATCTCCCCTTGGGAAACATCTCTTGCCTCAGTCTGAAGAGATTAATCTTTATTCACCAGATGAAACTACAAGGCAATTCCCTGAAGTAATTGGCTTGAAACACACTTCTAATTCTTTTCATGACCACTCCTACTACCCAACTTTTCTTCCAGGTCTGTAACTCTACTAATGTACCAACAGGCCCCAAAAGGTGAAGTAAAAATATCCCAAAAGTAAATTCACTATACTCCAAAATAATTGCAAGAGTTTTTAAATTTATATAGACAGAAATCAGGAGAATATATGGTGTGGGATAATTGATGAAAGAATATAAAGCTGAATTAGGCTGAACTTATTGATAAGGGCCCTGTTTTAGTTTATAAGCTACTGGAATGCATCATATCAGAAATGGAATGGCTTTTAAAAAGGGAATTTATTAAGTTGAAAGTTTACAGTACTAAGGCCATGAAAATGGCCAAATTAAGGTAACAACAAGAGGTTGTTCAAGAAAACAAAAGCTGATGCTGTCCGGAATAGCTTTGTCAGCTGGAAAGTCATGTGGCTGGCGTCTGCTGGGGTCTTTGGGCTCTGGACACCTCTCTCAGCTGGGAGGTGCATGCTGATATCTGCAGGCTTTCTGCCCTCATTTCAAAATGCTTCCTTAGGGGCACCTTTCTTCTTCATCTCCAAAGGTCTCTGGTTGTGTGGGCTCTGTTGGTCATGAAGTTTTTACCAAACTGGTTCCCTCTTAAAGGGCTCCAGGAAGCAATCCCACTTGAATGGGTGGAGAAACATCCCCATGGAGACCATCCAATCAAAAGTTACCACCCACAATTTTTTGGTTCACATGTCTATGGAAGCAATAAAAAAGATCCCACCCAGCAATATTAAATGAGGATTAAAGAACTTGGCTTTTCTGAGGTACACAACAGATTCAAACTGGTGCAGACCCACTAAGCAAAGATCCTGGATTCAATGTTGTGGCTTGAGGGGTTAGAGAGGGCATTAATATTTGGTTTGAGTGGTTGGCTGAAACATGGACCAAAAGGTGGTTGACATCACCTGAGGTTTCAGTGCTAGAAGTGCCCTGGTATAATGTAGATGAGGAGATCCAGAGGCTTAGAGAGATTGTATTTATCATGGAAGATCTACTCAAACACCCCAGGATGTCTAGAGGACATACCTTTTACTAAGACTGTGAGGAATAATTCATGAAACTAGCTCCATGATCCCTGAAGAGTTCTGTAGTCACCCTTCTTGGTAAGTCAGATATTACTGTGGGAACTGATGCTACTGAGATGGAATCCATAAAAAGAATGGGGATGATCAGATCGTGACTTGGCAGAAGACATGTGGCGGCACTTAATCGCCAAAGATGAAGTGGGTGTGGCTATCACAATGAACAACAGACTCAAAGCAGCAGTCAAAATAATCTAACTCAAAGAGACCTATGGCATTGGCTAGTATCTTGATCACGGAGTACCTAGAAGCAAAACAAATGTGTAGGCTACTAAATTCGTGTTTGAGCTGTATAAACAGAATTCTAGGTCAAGTGAATGAAAGTATACCTTGAATTACAAAAACAGAATCATGAAACCTTAATCAATTCCCAGACTTGAGACATTTTACAGACCCAGAGTCCCTTGAATGAGGGGAAAGCCAAATCCCCTTGGGGAAGGACTCAATTACCCTGTAAAAATTGGATAGTGTTAATCTTCCTCTGAGCATTCCCCAAGGAGACCTATGGCCTTGAAGTAGGGTGACTATGTATTCGGGAATAGGACTTGATAAGCTATCTTGTGGATTATTAGACACTGGCTCAGATGTGACATTAATTCCAGGAGACACAAAATGCCACTATATTCACTAGTCAGAGTAGGGGCTTATGGAGGTCAGGTGATTGATGGAATTTTATCTCAGGTCCATCTCACAGTGATTCCAGTGTGTCCCCAGACCCATTCTGTAGGTATTTCCCAAGGTGTGGAATACATAATTGGCATGGACATACTGAGCAACTGGTAGAACCCTCAAATTGGTTCCCTGACTTATGGAGTGAATGCTATTAAAGTAGGAAAGTCCACCTGGAAGCTACTAGAACTGCCCCTATCTAGCAAAATAGTACATCAAAAGCAATTTCTTTGGGGGACTGCAGAGATTAGTGCTACTCTGAGGGACTCGAAGGATGCAGAGGTGGTGATTCCCACTAAATCTCCTTTTAACTCTCCTATTGGCCTGTGCAGAAAGCAGGGTTTTGGAGGATAATAGTGGATTATCATAAACTTAAGCAGATGATGGCTCCAATTGCAGCTGCCATCCCAGATATGGTATCTTTGGTTGAGTAAATCAACACATCCCCTAGTAGCTGGTTTGCTGGTTTGAAAAGATGTATGTACCCTAAAAAAGCAATGTTTTAATCCTAATCCCATTTTGTACAGGCAGCCATTTCTTCTAATCCCTATTCAGTAATGTATATTTGAAACTGTAATTAGATCATCTCCCTGGAGATATGACTCAGTCAAGAGTGGCTGTTAAGCTGGATTAGGTGGAAATGTGTCTCCACCCATTCAGGTGGATCTTGGTTAGTGTACGAGGATCCTATAAAAGAGGACAACAAGAGAGAAAGCCAGGAGATTCAGCAAGAGCAGAGAATCCTGCAGCACCATGAAGCAGAGAGTCCACCAGCCAGAGCTTTGGAGATGAAGAAAAAAATTGCCTCCCAGGGAGCTTCATGAAACAGGAACCCAGGAGAGAAACCTAGCAGATGATGCCATGCTTTCCATGTGCCCTTCCAGCTGAGAGAGAAACTGTGACAGTTTTCACTATGTGCTTTCTCACTTGAGAGAAAAACCCTGAACTTCATCAGCCTTCTTGAACCAAGGTATCTTTTCCTGGATGCCTTTGATTGGACATTTCTATAGACTTGTTTTAGTTGGGACATTTTCTCAGCCTTAGACTGCAAACTAGCTACTCATTAAATTCCCCTTTTTAGAAGCCATTCTGTTTCTGGTATATTGAATTCCAGCAGCTAACAAACTAGAACACCTGCTATGCAGCTATTGATCTAGCAAATGCTTTTTTTCTCAATAGCTGTTAGTAAGGACCGCCAGAAACAGTTTACATTCATCTGGCAAGTCCAGCAGTATACCTTCACTGTCCTGCCTCAGGCATATATCATCTCTCCAGCCCTATGCCATAATTTTATCCACTCTGACCTTGTTCATTTCTTGATTCCACAAGACATCACTGGTCCACTATATTCTTGATATCATGTTGATTGGACCTAGTGAGCAGAAAGTAGTGACTATCCTAGACTTATCAGTAAGGAATTTGTGCATGAGAAGATGGGGTATAAATCCAACAAAATTACAGGGTTCTTCCACCTCAGTTGAATTTCTAGGTGTCCAGTGGTGTGGGGCATGTTGAGATATCCCTTCTAAGGAGAAGGGTACAGTGTTGCATCTGGTCCCTCCTATGAACAAAAAGGAGGCACATATGCCTAGTTGGCCTCACTGGATTTTTGAGACAACATATTTCTCATTTGGGTGTGCTACACTGGTACATTTACCAAGTGAGGCTGCTGGTTTTGAGTGGTGACCAGAACAAGAGGAGGTTTGTGACAGATCTAGGCTGTTGTACAAGCTTCTCTGTCATTTGGGACATATGATACAGCAAATTTATGGTGCTGGAAGTGTCAGAGGAAAATAAAGTTGCTGTCTGGAGCCTTTGGCAGGCACTATAAGAGAATCACAATGTACATGTTCAGTATTTTGGAGGAAAGCCTTGACATTCTCCACAGATAACAACTCTTATTTTGAGAAACAAGTTTGAGCTGCTACTGGGCTTTAGTAGAGACTGAATGCTTAACCATGAGCCACCAAGCTATCATGAGACCTGAGTTGCCTAGTTTGAGCTGGGTGATGTCTGACCAACCAAGCCATAAAGTTGTCATAAACAAAAGCACTATATAATAAAATAGAAATGGTATATATGAGACAGGGCACAAGGGGGTCCTCAAGGTACAAGTAAGTTACATGAGAAAGTGGCCCAAATGCCCATGGCCCCTCCTTCTACTACATTATCTTCTCTTTCCCAGCCCAGGGCTATGGCCCTTTGGAGTTCTTTACAATCAGTAGACTAAGGAGAGAAACTTGGGCATAATTTATAGATGCTTTTGCACATTAGTCAGGTAGCAGCCAAAAGTGGACAACTGCAACATTGCAGCCCCTTTCTGGGATGTCCCTGAATGACAGTTGTGAGGGAAAACCCTCCAGTGGGTGGAACTTTGAAAAGTACACCTGGTTGTTCATTTTACTTGATAGAAGAACTGACAGGAGGTGCATTTGTACACCAATCCATGGGCTGTTTCTAATAGTTTGGCTTGATGATCAGGGACTTGGAAGCAGCATGATTGGAAGATTGGTTTCAAACAAGTTGAGGGAAGATGAATGTGAATAGACCTTTCTGAGAGGCAAAAAAACATGAAGATATTTGTGTTATCACAGGGTGACTTCAGCAGAGGAAGATTTTAATAATCAAATGGATAAGATGACTCATTCTGTGGATACCAGTTAAGCTATTTCCCCAGCCACTCCTGTCTGCTACTGCCACTGCTGAGTGCCCAGTCTGCCAGTAGCTGAGACCTACACTCTACAACCAATATGGCACTATTCCCTGATGTAATCAGCCTGCTAGGTGGTGACAGGTTGATTACATTAGACCACCTTCATCATTGAAGGGTCAGTTATTTGCTCTAACTGAAAAAGATACAATTCTGGATCTTGGTTTACCTTTCCTGTGTGCAATGCTTCTGCCAAAACGGCCTCCAACGGACTTATGGGATGTTTTATCCACTTTCAAAGTATTCTGCCCAGCATTGCTTCTGATCAAGGAACCCATTTCACAGCAAATGAAGTGTGGGAATGAACATATGTTCATGGAGTGCTCTAGTCTTACCATGTTCCCCATCATCCTGAAGCAATTTGATAGATAGAATGGTGGAAATGCCTTTTTTTTTTGCGTGAACAGTCAGCAAGAAAAACCCGGGTCTCCAGCATGGCAAGTGAGAATTCTATCACTGAACCACCATTTGGAATGACCTTTTGAAGACTCAATTTTGGTGCCAACTAGGTGGGAATACTTTGTAGGGATGGGGCATTGTTCTCTAGGAGGTTGGGCATGCTCTGAATCAGTCTCCACTCTATGGTGCTGGTTCTCCCATAGCCAGGATTCATGGGTCCAGGACTCCCAGGGTAGAAATGGGAATGCCACCACTGATTATTACACCTAGTGATCCACTTGGAAAATTTTTGCTTCCTGTCTCTGCAACCTTGAACTCTGCTGGTCTATAAGTCTTAGTTCATAAAGGAGTACTTCAATCAGAAGACACAACAATGATTCCATTGACTGGAAGTTCAGATTACCATCTGCACACTTTGGCCTTCTCTTGCATCTGAACCAACAGGCAAAGAAGGATATTACTGTATTGGCTGAGCTGATTGATCCTGACTATATATAGGGAAAATAGGACTGCAGCTACATAATGGAGGTAAAGAAGAATTTTCCTGGAATACAGGAGATCCCCTAGGGCATCTCTTAGTAAAACTATGCCCTGTGATTAAAATCAATGAAAAAGTTGATTTTTCATTGATTTTAATGACTTAATCCAGGAAGGATTAGCAAGGGCTCAGAAACTTCAGGAATGGAGGTTTGTGTCATCCCACAAGGCAAAGAACCATGGCCAACTGAGGTTTTGGCTGCCCTATGGAATCTGGACTCATGCACCCCACAGTTGCTTGAGCCACTTTTATAAAATTTCATGTACAGATATCTCCTATTAGTTCTGTTTCCCTAGAGAACCCTGATTCCTACATGTGGTATATTATATTAATTTATTTTCATAAATCAAACTGTAATTCCATTCCAGGGATAAATTTGCCTCTGGGTTTCCTTTTAATATGTTGTTGAAATAGGTTTGCTAGTATTTTGTTAAGGAGTTTTGCATCTATTTGCATAAGGGATAGTGGTTTGTTGTTTTCTTATATTGTCTTTGTTTAGGTTCAGTACTAAGGTAATGCTGCTTTTATAAAATGAGTTAGGGAGTTTTCTGCCCTCTTACAATTTTTGGAAGTATTTGAGAAGGATTATATTAATTCAACTTTAAATGATTTTTTATAGACTTCACCAAAAATGCCATCAAATCTTGGGCTTTTCTTTGTTGGTATTGTTTCGATTACTGATTTGATCACTTTACTTGTTATAGGTCTGTTCTGATTTTCTGTTTATTCCTGAATGTATTTAATAATTTGTTTCTAGGGATTTTCAGTTTCATATAAATTGGTCAATTTGTTAGTGTACATTTGTTCATAGTATGCTCTTATTATTCTTTTTATTTCTGTTAGCTCAGTAGTTATGCCTCCTCTTGATTTCTGATTTTAGTAATTTGAGTCTTCTCATTTTCTTCTTAGTCAATTTATCCACAGCCTTGTCAATTTTGTTGATCTTTTCAGAGAAGCAACTTTTAATTTCATTGATCTTTTCTATTATTTTTCTGTTCTTTATTTTGTTTATCTCCACCCTAATCTTTATTTCTGTACTTTTGCTAGCTTTGGGTTGTTTCCTCCTTTTCTATTTCTTTAAGGTGCCATTTACTATCATAAATATGATAATAAAATTATAATTTTATAATTATACTAAATATACATACTAAAAATTACTATCAATGTTTGCTTTATTTATTTTGGGACTGTGTTGTTAAGTGTATACATGTTTATAATTTTAGTATCATATTTATGAGTGTGAATCGCTCTTTTTCTATTTCCTTAAGGTTAGTTTATTGATTTGAAATATTTCTTTTTAAATGTAGATCATCATAGCTACTCATTGCACTTTAAATATCGCTTTTGATGCACCACATACATTTTGACATGCTCTGTTTTTGTTTTCATTCTGCTAGAAGTATTTTCTCATTTGCCTTTATGTTCTTTTTAAAGCCATTGGTTATTTAAGAGTGTGTTTTAAATTCCACATTTCTGTTAATTTTCTAGTGTTTCTTATTTTGAGCTCTAGCTTAATTTCACTGTGTTTGATTAGATAGTTTGTGTGGTTTCAACCTTACTGAATTTGAGTTTCATTTTATGACCTAATTTATGGTCTATCCTGGAGAATGTTCACTGTGAGCTTGAGAAGAATGTCTTTATCTGCTCTTTTTTGGGATGTGTGTTCTGTATATCTCTGTTAAGTCTGTCTGCTTTATAATATTGTTCAAGTCCTCTGTTTCCTTATTGACATTTTGTCTGATTGTTCTCTTCATTTCTGAAAGTGGGTATTTAAGTCTCAAACACTTCTAATTCTCTCTTTAGTAGTATCAATTTTTGCTTCATTTATTTTGGGACTGTGTTGTTAACTGTATACATGTTTATAATTTTACTATCATATGTATGAATCAGGTTTTTAATAAATATGTAATATCTTTCTCTGTTTCTTAGTAACAATTTTCAGTTAAGTTTTTTGATATTTTGTTTGATATTAGTGTGATAGTTAGATTTATGTGTTAACTCAGTCAAGTGATGGTGCCCAGTTGTCTGGTCAAGCCTATCTTTTACTGTGAGGACAGTTTGTGGACTAAAATCTTCATCAGTTTGATTGCATCTATGGCCAAGAGAGGCAACTTCTGCAATGAGTGACATTTAATTTAATCAGTTGAAGGCTTTAAAGGAGAAGTCAGAAGAGATAACCTCTCTCTCCCCTTCTGCCAGATAGCCTTTCCTGGGGAATTCATCAAGACCTTCACTGTGGCCAGCTCATGGCCTGCCCTGTGGAGTTTTGACATGTGCATCCCCACAGTTGCTTGAGACATTTTTATAAAATCTCATATCCATAGATGTCTCCTGTTGGTTCTGTTTTCCTAGAGAATTCTGACTACTACCATTAGTATAACCACTACTGCTCTCTTTTGGTTATTAACTGTATGGAATATCTTAATCCATCCTTTCCCTGTAAGCTTATTTCTGTCTTTGCATCTAAAGTGAGTCTCTTTTAGAAAGCATGTAGTTGATGTGTTTTTATCCATTCTTCCAAACTCTGCCTTTTACTTGGATAATTTACTCCATTACATATAAAGTCCAATTACTCCAATTACTGATTTGAGGAAAAAAACTTACTTTTGTCATTTTGCTATTTGTTTTCTGTGTATGTTATACATTTCATTGTCCTCGCTTCCTTTATAACTGTTTTTTTGTGTGTGTTTACTTCATTTTTGTAGTTTATCATTTTTATTCCCTTCTCCTTCTCTTTCCTGTACATTTTTAGTTGATTCTTAGTGATTGTCTTGGGGATAAACATTATCATCATAAAATTATAACCACCTAGTTTGGGTTAATACCAATTTAGCTTTAATAGCATATGAAATCTTTCTCCCTATACAGATTCCTACTTACCCCTTTCGGTTGTTATCAACATGGACTTACATCTTTATATATTGGTGTCCATTAACAAACATATTTATTGTTTTAAATACTTGCTTGAAATCATATAGGAAGAAAAGAGGAGGTATAAACAAAAATACAATAATATTGCCCTTTATATTTACATATTTTTTATTTTTACTAGTGTTCTTTATATTTTCATATGGCTTTAATTCATTGTCTAATGTGCCTCATTTTTACCTGAAGGATTCCCTTTAGCATTTTTTATGGATCATGTCTAGTTGTGATGAACTTTCAGTTTTCTTTAAATCTGGGAATTATCTTAATTTCTCCAAAATGCAATTTTATTGAGATATATTCACACACCATACAAACCATCTGACTTCGTAACAGTATCATAACATAGTTTTGCACACATTTCCATGATCAACTATAGAACATTTTCTTTACTACAAAAAACCCCCAAATACTCCCAAACCTCTTACCTCCACCATTATCCCCCAATTATTGATCCACAGTAGTAGTGTGGTACATTCTTACTGTTGATGAAAGAATATTAAATATTGCTATTGACTCTAGCTCATAGTTTGCAATTGGTACAATTTTTCAAATATAACTTTCTGTTATTAACTCCCTGCAATAGTGTCATACATTTGTTCTAGTTAATGGAAGAACTTTTTAAATATTTGTACAGTTAATCACAAACATTGACCACCAAAAATCCACTGTGTGATACATTCCCATGCTGTGGCCTCTAACTTTCCTTCTGGTGAAATACATGACTCGAAACTTCTTCTTTCTACCATATTCACACACCATTCAGTACTGTTAGTTATACTCACAATAACATT
>PVIY010046738.1:0-18264 GCA_004026745.1 Myrmecophaga tridactyla
CAGGAGAACATTGTCAAGTGTTTACAAGTTTTAAACACTCTAAATATATGAATAACATTTCATCATACAAATTTAGCTAACAGGAGGATAGAAAACCCCTTTTAATTAATTCTAATTAATTAAAATTAAAATTCTAATTAAACACTTCCTATGTAATATGTTAAGCTATGCTTTTCTTTTTAATGTATAATATAACATATATACAAAGCAAAGAAAGAAAAAAGCAATAATTTTCAAAGCACTCTTCAACAAGTAGTTATAGGACAGATCCCAGAGTTTGTCATGAGCTACCATTCTATCATTTCAGACACTTCCTTTGAGCAATTTCAGAACATTGGAGGCTAGAAGGAATATATACATATATATTTTTTGGCATCATAATCAACTTTTTTTTTCTTTTTTGTGAAAAACAAGATTTATACCAAAAAAGCAATAAGTTTTAAAACACATCGCAATGATTAGTTGTAGAGCAGATTTCAGAGTTTGGTAAGGGTTACAATTCCACATTTTTAGGTTTTTACCTCTAGCTGCTCTAAGGTACTGGACACTAAAAGAAATATCAATATAATGATTTCAGCAGTCATATTCATTTGTTAAACCCTACCTTCTCGGTATAACTCCACCATCACCTTTGATCTTTCTATCCCACTCTTTAGGGGTATTTGGGCTATGGCCATTCTAACTTTTTCATGTTGAAAGGGGCTGTCAATAATATGGAATGGGGGATGGAACTAGCAACTTAATTTTAAAAGGTGAGAGAACAAATCTTTTGAAAATTTTTCTTTTAAAAAGTGAGAAGACTTGTCTTCTGAAATAAAGGATAATAAGGTCAACATAAACATAAACAAGAATATTATTCTGATATAAAATCTTATCTTCTACATAGAGTATTCAGATGGTTAAAAAAAACTTTTTATAACCTTTAATTGAGTGCAGACAATCTACATATTTTAACAGAGAGAAAACTAAACACTAGTTTTATATGAATACATGGTTTGACACAAAAGCTCTTCAAAGTAATATTATAAACAGGCTTGTCAAGTATATATGTCTTACTTATCTTTAAGCAACTTGAATAGTGTTCTGTAATAATTTTTTTTTGTTAATTTGCTATTAGCATCTGGAGGTATGAAAATATACACTGAACAAGCAGACAGTCACAATAGAAAATTAGTCACACAAAAAAACACACAGAAATATACTCTTGAGAGGGACAAATAAAGGATTAATTATACATCATCTCATCCCACTTCTGCTTTCTTTTGCAGAACAAATCTAACTGTAATTCAGTGTCATTTTCTGTAGAACCATTTTCAGGCCATTTCTTTCCTAATTCTCAATCATATTGAGGCCAGGCTGTGCTACAGAAATAAACTATTTTTTTTAATAGGCGCACAACTAAAAGCTTTGCAGTTTTTCAAAATATAGCACAAAGGGGTGTATTCAGGAATGCTATTAAAATTAACATACCCCATTTTAAAGCATTTCCGCAATCTCCCCAAACATGCTCGTGCACTTGAACGTATTTACATCCACCCCTACACATGCATACACTCTCTCTCTCAAACACATACACACACAAACACACACACACACCTCTCCTGTTGTATTTCCCTGAACCCTCTTTCCAGGAAAGGAAGGACAAGGGTCTTCTAGTCCACTGCAGTTACTACTTAGAATGTCTCTGGTCTCCTAACACAGGAGCCAGCAAGGTTTTTCTGAAAAGGGCTGGATAATAAATATTTTAGGCTTTGCTGACCAAAATTAAAAAAAAAAAAAATTTCTGCAATCAGTAACCAGTTAGGAACACTTGAATAAATCAAATGCATTGGCACATCAACTAAGAAATTTAAAGAGATACTTCACACATACTGTATATTTAAGTAATACACCTATTAATAACTAGACTGAACATACCAGTTAAAAATTAGAGAGACATCATATTTAATCTCATTAAATACCAATTAATTACTGGATTAATTATTTTCTAGGAGTATACTCAGCAGACAAACTCAGGTCAGGGCCTTGAGCTCCATACAGAACAGTACTCAAAAACAGAAAGGTTTTTTTTTTCCTGAGTAAAGGAGTAGTCAGAGTAAAGGAGGATCGTTCTAAAAGCGGGATTTGGGTGTCAAACCCAGATCCAGGGGATTCGAACCTCAGAACTGACTTACCTTAATGACCCATTCACCCAGTCTGATGTCCAGACTTAGAACTGAAAACTGTTTCTCTGTTTGAAGTTTTTTAAGGCACTGAGGATCTGCAGTGCTGGCAGAGCAGAGAAAAACCCAGTAGCCTTTCAAAAGGCTCAACTACTACATTCACCTGTCCTTCCAGGGCTCCAGAATTTCAGGCAGTCAGACTCCTTGCTTCTTAGGAGTCTTTACCCCTTTTGGGGTCATCAAATTGATACTGATCAAAAGTGATGGGTTCTCCAGTAAATAAAAAAGTATTTGCAAAGTCCCCTTGGGAGGATGGTGAGAAAGAGGGAAAATTCAACTTCCCTCTTTGGAGAAGGCCTGATATTCTTGCAAGTTGCGAGGACAACAAAATTAATAGGCCGAACCCTCAATATTGGGGTTTTTTCATATGAAACTTACCCCACAAAGGATAGTCTAAGCCTATTTAAAATTAGGCCTAAGGGTCACCCCCAGAGAACCTCTTGTTGCTCGGATGTGGCCTATCTCTCAGCCAACATGGCAAGCAAACTCACTGCCCTCCCTGTCTTTACGTGGGACATGACTCCCAGGGGTACAAATCTCTGTGGCAACTTGGGACAGAAATCCTAGAATGAGCTGGGACTCAGCATCAAGGGATTGAGAAGACCTTCTCAACTGAAAGGGGGAAGAGTGAAATGAGACAAAATAAAGTGTCAGAGGCTGACAGATTTCAAATAGAGTCAAGAGGTTATCCTGAAGGTTATTCTTATTATACATTATATAGATAACCCCTTTTTAGTTTAAGGTGGTTTAGAGAGACTGGAGGGAAGTGCCTGAAACTGTAGAGCTGTTCCAGTAGCCATGTTTCTTTAAGATGATCATATAATGATATAGCTTTTGCAAAGTGACTGTGTGATTGTGAAAACCTTCTTCTAATGCTCCTTTTATCTATGGTATGGACAGATGAGTAAAAAATATGGATTAAAAACAAATAAATAATAGGGGGAACAAATGTTAAAATAAATTAAGTAGAGGGAAATACTAGTGCTCAATGAGAGGGAGGGGAAAAGGGTATGGTATGTATGAGTTTTTTCTTTTTATTTATTTTTCTGGAGTGATATAAATGTTCTGAGAAATGATCATGGTGATGAATATATAACTGTGTGATGACATTGTGAGCCATTGATTGCACACCAATGTAGATCGGTTTTATCAATAAAAATTAAACAAAAAAAGTGAGGTTCTCTGCCTGATGTGCTCAAATGCCCTATTTCTGAGACACTGCGGTTTCAAAGAGAAAGAATTTATTGACAGGTGTGAAGCAAGAGATCAGATGGCCTATGGGCCTAACAATCTATCTCCCCCAAACTGGGATAATGCTGATAGTTTTATACTATCAAAAGATGGATACATTTTGGGATAGTGAGCACAATGGCTCGAGATGATGAGGTTAGAGATGATCTATTTATTGAGCATGTGCCAATTGAGTAAAGGCTTAATCACAGTATATATGTAAGAAAATGGCTGATTTAATATGACGATGGGCATGATTTTAGTATAATAAAGGAGTATAAGGCACTTATAGGTTAAAGTTTAAGCTACTGTGCATGTCAGGTGGGCCAATTTTGGTAGATCCACTGTCTAGCAAGATAGATTTGTAATTGGGGTGGGTTAGTCCTGGGCTGATTCAAACCCCTTCAGTAATAAACTTTAGGGGCTGTCTTTAGTGATCATAATACTTCAAAGTTGAAAAACAAGATAAAAGGGTATAAGTGAGGGTCAGTTTCAAGGTTTTTACAATCACAAGATAAAGGCTACATAGTTATTCAATCATTATCGGACCAAAGCAACTGGATTACAGTTCAGAAATTTCCCTCTATCTATTCTCATATATGAGAAAGTAAAAAGAAATATCTATATAGTGATTTAATAATTATAATCATTCTTAAGTCCTAGCTTTTTGGTTACAAGATCTCCTATGAGAGCTTCTCTTTTTTTATCTATGCCTTAAATGTTGGCATTCCATTCTTGGCCCTCTTCTGTCTTAAACATTCACCTCCACACTATTATTTGCCTCCATGGTTTCACGTACTTTCCACCTGCCTCAGATTTGCCTCTCAAATAATATTTTCAACTCACCTCTCCCTATGGAGTTCTAGATTTGTGTATGTAATATGTACCTGCCTGCTAATGATTTCCATGTATATGTCCCATAGCATCTCAGTTTCAACATGTCCTAAATTAAGCAGCTTTTTTCTCCCCTCTCCCTACCACCAAAACTACCTACCCATCTACTTGCATTCCCCAAGCAAAAATCTGGGTATCAACCTTAAATTTTTTCTAGTCCTTCTCTCTGTTTCTGATCAATCACCAAGTTTTGTCTATTTTCATTTTAAATATCTTCATCTACTTTTCTCCATTCTCACAGACCCCATGTTAAGTCAGGCCACCATCAAGTACTTTAGTGACCTTCCATCTGGTTTTCCTGATTCTTCTCCTGTCTTCCTCTAACCCATTTTCTATAAAACAGCAAATCTAGGCAAATTTCATTTTGTCTTCCCTTTGCATAAAACTTTTCCTTGGTTCCTCATTGCCCTCATTGCCTCTTCAACTCCTTGTCCCAGTCCTTGTACACATACCCACTCTAAGCTTTAACAACCATGATCTACTTACAACATGTTAAACATATGCCTCCACTTGAGGGCAGGGTCTGTTTCCTGTTCTTCTTTGTATCACAGTACAGAGCCTGGCATCTAGTAGGTGTTTGTTAGAAGTTTGTTGAATGAATGGCCTCTGAACTTAATGGCTGTGGTGCGTAACCATCCCTTTGCCTTCTATCCAGGTTATAATGCAAAGTCGTCTGGATCAGAGTATGGAGGAGAATCAGGACTTAAAGGTATGTCAGGACATGCCCATTTTATTCTCTGAAAAATTGTGGAAATGTTACACACCAGCTTTGGGACAATAATTGGGGGGGGGAAGGGAAGGAGATGCAGAGTTGCAATTCTTTTTTAATATCTCAGTCCTTTTTAATGTTGCATTTACTTTTCAACTTTTTATATCGTATTATATAACATATATACAGGGCGGGCCATGATGGCTCAGCAGGCAGAGTTCTCGCCTGCCATGCTGGAAACCTGGGTTTGATTCCCTGTGCCTGCCCATGCAGGAAAAAATATAAATAATAAATAATATATATACAAAGCAAAGAAAGAAAAAAGCAATAATTTTCAGAGCATTCTTCAACAAGTAGTTACAGAGTTTGTATTCAGAGTTGCAGTTTAACTATATCTGCATCTGTATTATGCCTTTAATTGAAAGAGAGACAGCTGTCCTAAGTATAGTAAAATGGTGATACCTTTTTAATCTTGGTGGTGGGTAGTAGGTGTACTACTACTGCTATATGTTTGAGATGCTTCATGATTCTTTTTTTTAATTAAAAGAAGAAATTTTCTAATATTATTAGGTATAGCCTTTTTTAATGAATACTTTCCAGAATTCTTTTAGATCAGTGTTTCTTAACTTTGCGGGTTACATATAACTAAAGCCTCTGACCCCCTCCCCAGAAATATGCGAGCATACTCCCAGACCAGAATTTTTAATTAAGGAACTTTTAAGCTCATCTGTAGATGCAGGCTAATCCTGATTTTAGATTTGTTAATTATAAATTCTTGTTGTGATGCAATAGGAAAAGAGGAGAGTGGATACTGGGTTATGGGTGTTTCCCACTGAAGTCTCTTTCCTGTGAGAATCCTCATGTACATATGTTTGATCTCTTTTTAAAAAGGTTGATTATTCAGTATTTCATTATTAGGCTAAATGTGATTTTGTTTGGACCATAAAGAACAATACCTCCTGTCCTAGTTTGCTAGCTGATGGAATGCAATATACCAGAAACAGAATGGCTTTTAAAAAGGGGAATTACTAAGTTGCTAATTTACAGTTCTAAGGTTGAGAAATGTCCCAATTAGAACAAGTCTATAGAAATGTCCAATCTAAGGCATCCAGGGAAGGATATCTTGGTTCAAGAAGGCCGATGGAGTTCAGGGTTTCTCTCTCAATTGGAAGGGTACATGGCGGACATAGTCAGAGTTTCTCTCTCATCTGGAAAGGCACATGATGAACACGGTCAGTGTTCCTCTCTCATCTGGAAGGGCACATGGCGAACACGTCATCATCTGCTAGCTTCTTCTCCTGGCTTCCTGTTTCATGAAGCTCCCCGGGAGGCATATTCCTTCTTCATCTCCAAAGGTCGCTGGCTGTTGGACCCTGCCTCTCATGGCTGTGTCGTTCTGCTCTGAATTTCCTTCATTCTCCAAAATGTTTCCTCTTTTATAGGACTCCAGAAACTAATCAACACCCACCCAAATAGGTGGAGACATGCCTCCAGCTAATCCAGTTCAACAACCACTCTTGATTAAATCACATCTCCAGGGAGATGATCTAATTACAGATTCGAACATACAATACTGAATAAGGATTAGGAGAAACGCTGCCTTTACAAAATGGGATTAGGATTAAAACATGGTTTTTCTAGGGTACATACATCATATCAAACCAGAACACCTTCTTAGGGAATCAAAAGCACTCTGACTCTTTGCTGCGCATTAAGAACTGAGATAATTACTGAATGATATTAAGGGTAAGCATATTAAGATATGATCATATAGTTCAGTGAGAGGAATTTAGATTATTATAAGGTTTTCCTGTCAGTGAAGATTATTAAATATAGGCGTGAAAGCCTATGGGAATGTATGGCCTTTTCTTTCTTGTCATGACTCTCTTCACTACCTGGGAGCAGTTGAACCTAGGTGCCTCAGGAAAGAATGGAATGGACCCTCCTCGTGTTTCTTTGGGTCACCCTTTACTGCTTTCTGAACCAAATCTTCTTTCTGCTTTAGTAGAGGGTAATTTTTTATGAAATGTTCATCTGGATATTGTCCTCTTATTGACAGAATGTGGTAATACTTCTGAAGCAACCCAGATCTACCATCTGATCTAACTATATTTGGTTTACAGAAGGAGCTGCTGAAATGTAAACAAGAAGCCAGAAACTTACGTGGGATAAAGGTAAGGAGAAAAGCTTTCAACTCTTGAAATAAAGTCTCTGCTAGGAAAAGTAGTCTATTGGTGAGAGTGGGCAGTAGGAAGATAGTTGGGTTCTGTAGTCTTTTTGTGTACAGATTTGCTTGGTGCCTTTATCGGGCTCTGGGACTTTGGGAAAAAAACGGCTTTGCAGGTGGGAAGTAAGACATGTTGAAGAAGACACCTTTGTTTCCTTGAGATTTATTCCTGGTAGCTATGACTCATGGTGCTGTCACTTCCCTCTCTGTGTCACCTTGATTATCTCTATATGTAAAATATTCCCCTTCAGTTCTAAGGAAGAAGCATTTTTTCTTTCCTAGAACACTTAACTAACATCCTATGGAGCACAGTCTGGGAAGCAATATGGACGCCAAAGCCATTTTCGACTGTCTTTGCCATGTCCTGTCAGGGTAGGTAGCGTATTTCAGAAGGGGGCCCCACATTCTCCAGGGTCTCTGCTGTTTGTAAAGAGAGAAAAGTCAGGGCTAATAAACTGAAAGCAGGGAGAAGCATCCTAAGTCCATTAGTTCCATTAAAAGTCACCATGATTGTGAAATGCATTGTAGCTGATGCTCACAATTAAGTATATTCAGCCCACCTTTTCTTAGGCTTGGTAGAAACTCAGAGAGTACAAGGTGAGGGAAAGATGAACTAAAGCTGGTAACACGTTTGGAATTTGGGAGGAGGAACTATCAGTCTAAGAGCACTTCTGAGCAGAACAACTGTATAATCTCAATCCTGGTCCAGACTAGGCATTGGAGGCCAGTGGAAGCAGGGCAGAAGAGAGCTCTGGAAAGCAGGGTGGGAATGGTTGGAGGGATTCTATATGAACTGGGTGGGCAGGCAGGGATAGGGCCCAACCCTCTAGGAAATAGAGACTGTGCAGAGAGGTAGAAGGAAAAAGAATTAATATATGTGAGGTATGCGACTAGGTGAATGAACCTTGAGGACAATATGTTGAGTGAAATGTCAGAAACAAAAAGACAAATATTATCATGCCTCCTTCATATGGACTAACTATAGTATGCAAAGTTGGAGAATTGAAGTCAAAAGCATGGGTCATCAGGCTGGGACCTATTGTAAAGTTTCCTAGATTGTAAGCTCTTATAGCAGTCACATCTATTCCAGAGTTGTAATGGTTATTTCTAAATTTTGAGATTCTGAACTATTTGTGTATAACCTGGTCATTCCCTGGAACTTTGGTATTTGTGTGACACCTGAGACATAGAGTCAGAACTCTGAAGCTATTAAAGTCAGCGTTACCCCATACAGCAACTGTGAAAAAAGTTGAAAAAGTAATCAGACCTCTACTAGATATGAATGAAGCTGATCTGGAAAGGTCTAAGGTAAATCAGAATACAGGGTAAAGGATGATATGGTCTATATTTTAAAACTTCAGCTTCTGTGTAAAACCAAAGAAAGAGTTGTTTATTTTGTGTAAAGTTTATATTTTTGGTAGTGCATTACCTAATTTAACTTGTATGTTCAGTTTATTTGAACACCATAATTACATGGAGTCTTGAATAAGGAGTGAGAGCATGTTGGTTTGTAAAGGTTAGTGTGATGCCCTGATATATCCCAGAGTAATTTAGGCAGAGAATAAAAAAAGTATTTATAAAGTCCCCCTGGGGGACTGGGGAGAAAGGAAGAATTATTAAACTTCCCCATCTGGGGAATTCCTGATATTCTCGCAAGCAGTGGGGACAACCATTTAATAGGCTGAGCCCTCAATCTTGGGGCTCACCCCTATGAAACTTATTCCTACAAAGGAGAAGCTAAGCCTACTTATTAATTATACCTAAGAGTCATGCTTGGAGAATCTCTTTTTTTGCTTAGATGTGGCCTCTCTCTCCAAGCCAAATTGGCAGGTGTACTCACTGCCCTCCTGCTATGACATGACTTCCAGGGATATTAAGCTCCCTGGCAACATGGGACATGACTCCCAGGGATGAGCCAAGATTTAGAAAGTCTTCTTGACCAAAAGGGGAAGAGAGAAATGAGACAAAATAATGTTTCAGTGACTGAGAGATTTCAAACAGAGCCAAGAGGTTATTCTGGAGGTTATTCTTATGCATTATATCGATATCCGTTTTTAATATATAGTGTATTGGAGTGGCTAGAGGGAAGTACCTGAAACTGTTGAATTGTGTTCCTGTAGCCTTGATTCTTGAAGATGATTATATAACTATATAGCTTTTACAATGTGACCACGTGGTTGTGAAAACTTTGTGTCTGATGCTCCCTTTATCTAGGGTATGGGCAGATGAGTAAAAAAATACAAGGACAATACATAAATAAATAATAGAAGGGGGATAAGGGTTTAAAAAAATTGTGTGGATTACAATAATAGTGGTCAATGAGAGGGAGGGTTGAGGGGTATGGGATATATGATTTTTTTCTTTTTTCTTTTTTATTTCTTTTTCTGGAGTGATGCAAATGTTCTAAAAATGATCATGGTGATGATATACATTGATTGTGTACTCTGGATGGACTGTATGGTGCGTGAAGATATCTCAATAAAAATATTTTTTTAAAAAAGAACTAATATGGATGAAAGATATATACATATATATATATCCAAAATATAAATGAGAAAGCAAGGTAGAAAGGGGAGAGTGTGTTGTCTAAGATCACAAAAGTACTAAGTGATAGACTTTTAATTTAGATATAGGACTATCTGATCCCAAAGTCCACTCTTCTTTCTGGGACATCAGGAATGAAGTGGAGGGTAGGTGTGAGTGGGAGGTGAAAGAAAAATCAGGTTTTGGTCAGTTTGATAGAGCAATCAGTAGATGCTAGTGTCCTGGAGGGGACCAGAAAAACTCTTGCTCAACTCCTTATGGTAAGAACCCTTATACTCCTGGTTTAACAAAACCAATACTGGACATACAATAAGAGGTTTAATAGCTTACTAATCAGCTGATTGGCTAATTGGGACCACAATAATTGGTATGTATTCTTCCCTAGGATGCTTTACAGCAGAGATTGACTCAGCAGGACACATCTGTTCTTCAGCTTAAACAGGAACTACTGAGGGCAAATATGGACAAAGATGAGCTGCACAACCAGAATGTGAGTTAAATGAATGAGATCTCTTACCTCATTCAGTCCCAGCAGCAGAATAAGGCCTTGTGATCCTATTAGATCTGCCATCCTAATCTCTCTTTTCTTACATCTGGGATGCCTGCTCTCAGTGTCTGCAATTATTTTTATTCCCTGTCAGGCTCATCTCTGTCTTTTCCTAGGTGAAAGCCCAAACCACCCTGAGACACTGAGGCTGTTCTAGTTTGCTAGCTGCTGAAATGTAATATACCAGAAATGAGATGGGCTTTAAAAAGGGGAATTTAATAAGTTCTAGTTTACAGTTCTAAGGCTGTGAAATTGTCCAAATTAAAACAAGTCTTTAGAAATGTCCAATCTAAGGCATCCAGGGAAAGATACCTTGGTTCAAGGAGGCCGATGACATTCAGGGTTTCTCTCTTGGCTGGAAGGGCACATTTTTCTCTTCCAGTTTCTTGTTTCATGAATCTCCCTGGGAGGTGTTTTCCTTCTTCATCTCCAAAAGACACTGGCTGGTAGACTCTCTGTTTCGTGGTTCTATAGTGTTCTGAAGCTTTCTCCAAAATACTTCTTTTTTTATAGGAGTCCAGTAAACTAATCAAGACCCACTTAGAATAGGTGGAGACACATCTCCGTCTAATCAATTTTAATACCCACAATTGATTGAGTTACATCTCCATGGAAATAACCTAGTCCAATTTCCAACCTATAGCACTGAATAGGGATTAGAGGAAACCCTTGCTCTCACAAAATAAATTAGGATTAAAACATGGCTTTTCTAGGGTACATAAATCTTTTCAAACCTGCACAGAGGCTTGTGTTCTACAGTCTGATCACCTAAATAATGACTTGAAAAGGAGCTGTGTGTTTTTACCATAACCATGCCATCTCTGCACTATATTTTGTCACTGCCAACATCGACTCTTTGCTAAGCAGCTGGTTTCCTAGTGGGGTTCATAGACAATACTTCTGTGCCAGTGAATTCTCTCTTATCCTTCTTGCAGGTGGATCTGCAGAGGAAGCTAGATGAGAGGAACCGACTCTTAGGAGAATATAAAGTAAGAAGAAACATCAGTTTGGAAATGATTTCCATTTGCCCTTTTATGAATAGCTTGATTGTTGCCCATTGTTGCTGTTGCTCAAAGAGCACTTAAGTACCCTGTTTTCTGCAAGGAAATCTTTTTTTATGTTCCCTTATTTCACTAAATCTAATAAATAGCACGGCTAAGAGATGGAGCACAGAACTAGGAGTCTGGAAACCTGAATTAGTGGTCTCCCTACAAATGGTAGTTCCCTTCTTCCTTACCCTTCCAATAATCCTTTGTTTATTGGAAGATTAATAAACAAATTAATGTAAGATTATTATGGCATGTAATGTCTTCCTGATACAGCTTTAGGAAAGTACTGTTTACCCAGAGGCTCTACTTTACTCAGGTGGAAATTGCATCGCAAAGGGTGGAGTACTCCATGCCCTTGGTCTTGCCACACATCTGAAAGCTCTATCTCCATTGCAGAAAGATCTGGGGCAGAAGGACCGCCTTCTTCAGCAGCACCAGGTCAAGTTGGAAGAAGCACTCCGGAAACTCTCCGAAGCCAGTTACCAGCAGGTGAGAACAATTGAGCTACATATTTTTCTGTGCCCTTGGCCTGAAAAAATCTTTTTTTGATTTAGTCTCTCTTTTGCAGGTAGATCTAGAGCGGGAGCTGGAACACAAAGATGTCCTCTTGGCTCACTGTATGAAAAGAGAGGCAGAGGAGGTAACAAACATGTCCCTGCTATGTTTACAAGAGCAAAGAGGGAGATTCTGTTTCTGATTCAGAGCTGAAAGAAGACGAGGTCATTGTTCAGTTTGTTAGGATGTTGTATGTTGAGGTGGGTAAGAGTGCAAATTCCAGAATAGGAAACTACTCTGGTTTCAAATTCTAGCTTCACCACTTACACATTGTGTGACCTTGAGTGAGTGGCTTCACTTCTGAACCTTAAAAATAAGGTTCATCTGGAAAATGGAAATAATAGTTTTTGTTTTCTTGTTTCTTTCCCTGCCTGTATGATGCCTTTTTTTCCCCTTTAGGAGGGTCTACTTAGGTATTATAGACCTCAGCCAGATTTTCCCAGACCACACTGGCCTCCTCTCAGGAGGAAAGAGTCATTTGCGTCAGTTTTCCCTGAGGGTGAGACCCAGCAGGTTGAAAGACTTTCCTGTGAACTCTCTGGACTCCGTTTTTCCTATGCTGCCCAGTATGTGGCGCTTGTCTGCCTGCAGGTCCCACCAGCATAAGGTGATGTGATACCTTTAACTTCAGCAGACTCTTCCTGCTGGGGGCATGGTGGAGACAGAGGAGAGGTTGTAGGCTGGCTTTAATCGCTTCACTTTTCCAGACCCTGAGGTCTGAATTCCTTGAGGGAGGGAATCCACCTGAGCTGGACCCCACACCTCTCCTGGGGAAGGCACAGGCTCCAGACAAACACTCAAACGAGCTTAATACTGCCTATGCCTGGGGCATTTGGAGCCCGAGAATCCTTGTAGCTGTATGTGAAGAGTAGTCAAGCTATAAAAACACAGCCACAAAAAAGAAAAAGAAAAATCCTTTTCAGAGCAGGACCCCTGTTCCTCGAGTTTGCCAATCAGGAGCTTAAGTTGGTACATATTCTATGTATCTCCAGGTCCTATGTGCCCCCTCCTTTCCCTCAGGGCCTAGACCTTTTCAAATCCATAAAAACCTCTGTTTTTTTTTTTCTTTTCTTTTTCTGTCAGCCCTGCACCAGTGTAAAAACCAGCGACCTCCGCTTTTACTCCAGGTTCAGCTGAGCTGGGGACCTATTTTTAGCAGGCAGAATTAGTTAATTAATTCCACAATTGGAGCTTGGTTGCACTTAGCCCCTGCCACTGGTGAAGTCTCTTTCCTTTCCCCTCTGGGAAGCAGCCTGTGGGGGAGGGGCACTGGCCACTGTGGCTTGGGGAACTCACGGTTCTGGGGGGGCCTCACAGCCGGTCCAGCTGGTCCAGAGTGGTGTACACTGTGTGTCTGGTCACTGACATGGACCCAGCAGTTATTCTGTAGTGTTCCTGGCTATTTCATCTTGGCTCCTTGTTATTATCTTTTTATTACTGAAGCAAAGGTAGGTGGTGCTGGTGCAGTATTGTGACTCTTCTCACAAATGTGAGGTCCTCCAGTGTTCACAGCAGGAGGTGTGTTGGGGGCTGTCAGCTGAATTTTCCACCTCATTCATTCAACATGTCAGGTGCTGCAAATATAGCAGTGGACAAAAGGGGAAAACATCTTTGCCCTCATGAAGCTTATCTTTTGATAGAAAGAGGTCTTAAACAAAATGATTATATATAGGAAGTGATGAATGTAAAGAAGACAATTAAGACAGGACGTTTATCTTGGCTTGGAATTCTCTCCTAAAGCAAGCATCCTTTTTCTTGCTGCTATAGGGAACCAACTACAACAGCCACAACTCTCAAAGCAATGGTTTTCACCTGCCGATGGCAGGAAAAGGAGCTGCTTCCTTCACTCACAGAGGGGTAGGTTCTTAGGATTTGGGTATAGACCTACCGTGTCTAGCTGGAACCAGGAGAGTACCCCAGCCCCATCACAAGTAACTTAGGCCTTTCATATTCCATTTTCCCAATTCTGGCATCTGTTGGGTGTGTAAAGATGGGAAACATTTGTTATTCTTCAGAATTATGAATTAGTGAGCAAACAAATGACCTACTTCTGTGGAAGAAAGTTTTCTGCAGTCAACTCCCACCCTGCCCCAAATAAAAGATCTGTCCTGAAACTCTCCTGAATCTTCTTAAACCCAGCAGCGGGGTCCTGGTTAATATTATGGCACTGCGCCATGCCAGTATCACCTTGTTTTTGCCCACAGACCAGTGACCTGCAGCTTGTTCGTGATGCTTTGCGCAGCCTGCGCAACAGCTTCAGTGGCCATGACCCTCAGCACCACACCATCGACAGTTTGGAGCAGGGCATCTCCAGCCTCATGGAGCGCATGCATGCTGTGGAGACCCAGAAGAAACAAGAAAGAAGGGTGTGCCTCTTTCTATCATGTCTCTCTATTTAGACAAGATCTTGAGGGGACTTGGCATTATGAGTTTTAATTTAGTTGAAGGCTGTTTTAAAATATGTAAGATCCTATTGAAGGTTGCAGTTGTTTTTCTCTCTGGTTTTCTCCTTAGTGGAGCTGACTATTCATCATGATACGATAATCCAGGGGAGGAGTTAGTGATAATTAAAAAAAAACAAACATTTTTTGTTGTTATTTTTAACAATATGTACAAAGAAAAGAAAAAAGAGCAATGATTTTCAAGGTACACTTCAACAAGTAGAAAAATAACCAATAAACACTCTTTCACCAAATAGAAAATCCAAACCTCCCCTTAACTCTTGTCCATCCCCCCATTATTTACACCTGGTGTTGCTGTGGCTTTACAGTAAGTTTTAAATTTGGGGAGTGTTAATCCTTCTACTTCATTCTTCTTTTTTAGGATGCTTTTAGCTATTTGGGGTCTCTTTCCCTTCCAGATGAATTTGGTAACTAGCTTTTCCAAGTCTTCTAAGTAGATTGTTGGAATTTTCATTGCTATTGAAATTCTATTCAATGCTATTAAATCTGTAGATCAATTTAGATAGAATTGACATTTTAATGATATTTAACCTTCCTATCCATGAGCAGGGAATGTCTTTTCACCTATTTAAATCTTTGATTTCTTTTAGCAATGTTAGGTAGTTTTCTATGTATAAGTCCTTTACATCCCTAGTTAAGTTCATTCCTAGATACTTGATCTTTTAGTTGCTATTTTGAATGGAATTTTTCCCTTAATTGGCTCCTGGAGTTAGATCATTGCTTATGTATAGAAATATTACTGATATTTGCACATTAATTTTACATCCTGCCACCTTGCTGAATTTATTAGCTCAAGTAATTTTGTTATAGATTTTGTTGTACATTTCAAGTAATTTTGTTGTAGATTACTTTATTAGCAAAAGTAATTTTGTTGTAGTTTTTCCAAATACAGTTTCATGTCATCTGCAAATAAAGAGTTTTACTTCTTCCTTTCCAAAATTTGGATGCCTTTTATTTCTTTTTCCTGCCTGATTGCTCTAGCTAGAACTTCAAGTACAGTGTTGAATAATAGTTGGTGACAGTGGGCATACTTGTCTCATTCCCAGTTTTAGAGGTAAAGCTTTCAGTCTCTCTCCATTGAATATGATGCTGGTTTATAAAGACCTGTTTTGTGCCCCAGCAAATGATCTGTCCTGGAGAATCTTCCATGAGCACTAGAAAAGAATGTATATTCTGGTATTTTGGGTATAACTATCTATATATATCTATTAGGTCTAATTCATTAATCAAATTAAGTTCTCTATTCCTTGCCGATCCTTTGTCTGATTGTTCTATCTATAGAGGAGAGTGGTGTATTGAAGTCTTCTACTACTATTGTTGATATGTCTATTGCTCTCTTCAGTTTTGCCAATGTTTGTTTCATGTACTTTGGAGCTTTTTTTTTTTTTTAATTAAAGCAAACACATTCTTACCATATGATCATTCCATTCTACATATATAATCAGTAACTCACAATATCATCACATAGTTGTGTATTCATCATCGTCATTTCTTAGAACATTTGTATCAATTCAGAAAAAGAAATAAAAAGAAAACAAAAAATTCATACATACCATTCCCCTTACTCTTCCCTTTCATTGATCACTAGCATTTCAATCTACTAAATTTATTTTATGATTTATTCCCCCTATTATTTATTTATTTATAATCTATATGCTTTGTCTGTTGCTACTATGGATCTTTTTGATTGGGGGCGTAAACATTTAAGGTTGTTATTTCTTCTTGGTGACTTGTCCCTTTTATTAATATGTAGTGTCCTTTTTTGTCTCTTATGATATCTTTACATTTAAAATCTATTTTGTCTGATATTAGTATAGCTTCTCCTGCTTTCTTTTGATTACAGCTTGCGTGGAACATCTTTTTCCATCCTTTCACTTTAGATCTATTTATATCTTTGTTTCTAAGATGAGTCTTTTGAAAGTAGCATATAGCTGGATTATATTTCTTAATCCATTCTGCCAATCTGTATCTTTTAATTGGTAAATTTAGTCTGTTAACATTCAAAGTTATTAATGTAAAGGCCCTTTCTTGAATCTACCATCTTGTCCTTTGAATTTTATTTGTCAGATCTATATATTATAATCCCTCTTTCTCTTTTTATCCTCTAAGTTACTCTTACTAATACTCTTCAGTGCTATGCCCTCCTCCAGATCTCACTCTTCTTTTTTTTTTGGCCACTAGACTCCCTTTAGTATTTCTTGTAGGGTTGATCTCTTGTTGACAGATTCTTTCAGCATTTGTTTGTCTGTAAAAATTTTAATCTCTCCTTCATTTTGAAGGACAATTTGGAGGGTACAGTATTCTTGGTTGGAAGTCTCTTTCAGCAGGATCTCAAATATATTGTACCATGCCTTCTCGCCTCCGTAGTGCCAGTTGAGTAGTCAGAATTCATTCTTACGTAGTTTCCCTTGTATGTAGTAGATTGTTTTTCTCTTACAGCTTTCAGGATTTTCTGCTTCTTTTCAGAATTTGACAGACTTATTAGTATGTGTCTTGGGGAAGGCCTCTTTGGATTTATTCTATTTGGAGTTTGTTGGGCTTCTTTGATTTGCATATTTATGTCCTTTATAAGAGTTGAGAAAATTTCCCCCATTATATTCTCAGTTAATCTTCCTAGCCCTTTACTTTTCTGTTCTCCTTCTGGGACAGCTTGATTCTTATATTTGTGTACTTTGTTTTATTCATCATTTCCTTGAGATCCATTTGAAGTTTTTCCATCTTTTTTTGCTATTTGTTCTTTTGTGTGTTCAAAATCAGTTGTCCTGTCCTCTAGTTCACTTAATCTTTCTTTTGTCTCTTCATATCTGCTGTTGTGTGTCTCTAGTATATCTTTGATTTGGTCTATAGCAATTTTAATCTCTGTGATATATGTTGTTTTTCTATTTATTCTTTCAAATTTCTCTTTATGTTCTTCTAGTGTCTTCTTGATCTCCTTTATGTCATTAGCCATCCCATTGATTTTATTTAGATTTATATGAACAACTTTGATTAGTTATTCCAAAGTCTGTGTCTCCTCTGGTGTTTTAAGTTGGTCATTAGGCTGGGCTATATCTGCATCTTGATTGCTTAGTGATCTTCTGTTGCCTTTGAGGAATGTAAATATCTTGATAGGGTTATTTTGGTTATTGATTTCCTTCAGTAGTGTAAAGCTTTGTATTTGTGGGATGGATGTAGAGCAGAATGTGGGGCATAACAGTGCAGTGATAGGTTGCCGTACAGGTATAGGCATGGGTCAGGGGTTCTGTACTGGTGCCTGTGATCCTGGAATGCAGGTCATGGGGTTATGGAGGTGCCGTGTTGGGGCCTTGGGGGTGGGGTGTATCTCAGGCAGGCCTTGGAGCAGGGTGCAGCATGGGGGATACACGTAGGGCATGGCAGGAGGAGGATGGGTGACTGAGCAGATGCATGGGGTCTGGTGTGTAGGCAGGATGTGGGTATTAGGGTATGGGGTAGGTGGCACAGAGGTCAGGGCCCAGGTGTGTCCTTGCACAGGGGAAGGGTTCCAGAGGACCCAGAATGCAGAAGTATGAGTGTGTAGGGGCAGGGCACAGGTCGTGGGGGTTGCCAGATCTGGATCATTGTCGGTTGATGTTGGGTGGGTGGGGCTCTGATTGCAGTCCACGGTGTGGGAAGGGTGAGTTTGGTGCAGGGGTACACATGAAGGGGGGCCTATGTAGCATCTGTCTGATGTGGAAGCAGGGCTCTTGTGCTAGGAAGTAGGGCAAGGGTGTGGGGCAGGGGGTTGGAGTGCAGGGGTGAACAGGCTGGTGCATGGATGCATGGACACCAGGCAGGGAGTGTGTGGCTGTGCATTTGTGTGGGTCT